>MU225456.1:782752-794662 GCA_018584345.1 Thuja plicata | reverse complement strand
CGAAAGTAACTTTCGATCGAAAGTTCCTTGTTTACGTACTTTCGATCGAAAGTTTTTCTATTTCGATCGAAAGTATTTAGTCTTTTCGATCGAAACAAAGTAAAATATTTTAGAGGGTCACGCTTTTTGGGACGAATTCCTTCCTCCCGAAAAGTGTAACCCACTATTGTGGGATCACCCGGTGTCTTGGACAAGTACCATGACATAACTCTAGAAAATAGGCATCATGCATAATTCCTCCTACTTGCATTCTTCACCTGGGGAAAGTTTATTTCATGTCATCTTATCCATCATATCTTACCTCCAGCTAGCTCATAAGAATCCATGTTCCTTTGGCTAATCTTGACAAGGTTGAGCATATCCATGGGCATCATGTATCCTAACATTCATTATCCTTTCCATCAACCTATTCTCTTGCTCTCATCCATGGTACCCTATCGTGATCTTGCTTATTCCAAGTCAATACTCACTATCCATAAACATCCTTTGCACTAAGCCCAAAACACTCACTTATACCTCGATGACCCTTATCCTAACCGTGCTATCCCATCACTATCCTATCTAATTGACCCCTTGGTCTTGATCAAAATGAAGAACAAAAAATACAAAATAGCTTCTCAAAAAATTCTTGACATGTCTATTTTTTTGGAATACGTGCTTTTCATGAGATTAGGTCATTATCCTATATGTTATCAAGTACAACTCCATGAGCCTACATTTCTATATTATTTTTCCCTAGCTTGGGTAATCTTGAGGAGACTATCATTTGGGGTTGCATTCATGTTGCTTCATCCATCATTGTCTATTCACCTCATCCTTTAGCTTTCTAATCCATATGTAATGTCCTTCACCTTGATAGACATTAGGGGAAAACAAATGTGATCTTGCTTGAGAATGAGTAATCTCTAAAAATCTAAAAAAAGACAATGTTAAAAAGTCCTAAAAAATGATCATCCTAGTGAAAACCTAGCAACAAGCACTTTGATGAATCAAATAAATTAAAAAAAAAAAAAACTAAAAACAATTGAGAAAAAAAAGTGCCTCGATGAAAACCTGGTAAGTAGGCATCGTGGTAGCAAAAATGGAATCTTTTCCAAGTAGGTGAAAACCTGGTAAACAGGCACCTTGGTAGAAAAAATAGAATCTCTGCCAAGTAAGTGAAAATATATTAAATAGGCACCTCTTGTACTCAGCACCCCATATATCAATACTTAGTCTTGGCATCCTTTCACTTCAACTTGTGCACAAACTTTCAGTCACTTTCATGACGCATTGGTTCTTCTGAGAACCCTCATGGCTTGAAATTGATCCAGGGTCATAGTCTGGGGACTGTTGAATCATCTTTGTCCCAACAGTATGGGTCGAGTTAGTCATCATTTATTGGAGTTCGTTACTAGGGGGAAATGGCACCAATTTTATCAAATCATTGAACTAAACATGAGTCAATATCTTAGTGATTTCTAAAGGACAATTCGCTACTGACACACTAGTGTTTCTTAACACTACCTATTTGGATACATCTATGTTTCTCAGCACACATTGGATAAAGTAACATAAATCTACACACTTGATCGATAATAATCAAACACAATGCACTCACAACCACGATGGTCTTTCTCAATATCCCACACAGACAAATGCAAAACAAAAACTTGTTGAAGATATGTTGAAATTTTCTTTGGATGTTGTCTATTGTCAATACTTTTTTTTTAATCTTTTCTTTGAATTCTACTTGTTGGTGTGGTCACAATGGTTCAGACAAAAAGGAGAACATTTTATGCAGGGATACATGAATGAGAATTAAACTAAAAACAATTCTTGGGAATCTTAAAAATAGCCAAGTATCTACAAGTTTGGTATCTTGTTCAAAATTATTAAGAGCATACAACAAGGTAGGGTGACGACAGTCGATTGATGACTGTAAGTTTTATTTTAATGTTAAAATTTCTTCTTTGTTGAGATGAGAAGAATGAGATTTATTCACCTATTTCCAACTAGAAGGTACTAGTTTAGTTGAGGTCTTAGGGAGATCCTTGTGATCAAGAAGTCAAGAAGTTTGTATCTTGTTTTAATGTTATGTTTTTCTATCTAAGAATATGTATTGCAGTGTAATATTTATAGGTATTGAAATCTATTAATGGTACATTTGGTGTAGAACATAAAACCAAAGAGCAGGTATGTAGGTTTTCCATTGAGATTTGATGTAAAAATGGACATATGTACCTCTAATGTCATTGTTTAGCAATAGACAATAATAATGGATATTAGTTTGAACAAAAGAAAAGAAGTTACATACTGTGCAAAGGTATATTTTAGGGTTATCTAGACAATATCATTGTGGTCTTGAGGATTCAAACATTCAAGTGTAAAGATGATGACTATGCTTAGGCAAATGGTATGTTGATAGTCCCTTAATGACTATGGTTTACTTTTGATGGTTGTGCTTATCCTTAAAAGACTAAATTTTATAGAATAAATGAAATGCCACTAGTTTAAGTTGAATATATACCCTTCCAAGTGATGACTATTTTTGATTAAGAAAAAAGTGTTTTACAGGGTTCTTGAAACCCAAAACAAGGTTTGAATACAAAACATTAGGCCCACTCTAAGCGAAACAGAGACAAAAAGAAGAACAAACCAACACAGGGCCAGAAAAAAAACAAAAAACAAACTAAGCTACTAAAAAGAAAAAAGAACAAGGACAGAAAGAAAGACTAAGGACACTCAAGATATGTCCACCATCAGGGTGGCCGCCTTGGCCTCAAGCAACTCCAAGTGATGAGTGTTGAGTTTGACAAATAGAATCAATTATTTGTTGTTAAAAAACTAATAGTCCTTGACACCTAACCTTTTATCAGATTGAGACAATGGTAAGAATCATGATCTATTTGACATGGTTAGAGGAGTAAATTGTCAAGATGATGTGGTTGCTGGAGGAATTTGGAATTGTTTCAAGCTTGTAAGTATTAAGAACTCTATTTGATTTTAATAATGTCTTGATATTGAAGGTGTTTTTAGAACCATTAGGGGGAACTAAGGTGTTTGTGTTTTAAGAAGTTGTGAGGAATCCCAAGGTACATTTAGACCTTGATTTTATATGGACATGGTAATGGTGAGATCCCTGATTTGGAAAAGGTAATTAGGTGCAAGATTGATGTGACTTCATTTATAGCTACCAGTTCAGTGATTGGATTAGATGTTGTTGAGGAAAAAACAAAGAAAGTTGTTGCATATGATCTATAATAAATACATTCTTCTCCATGTGAATGGTTCATTTGCGATGAGGAAAGAAAACAAACCATTCACATTATTTTTCAAAAACAACAGGTTATCGTTGCAATTACAATGAATATAGTCTGACGAACCACAAAATTTTGTGATGAAGGTGTTATCCATGTGAATTTTTTTTTGTTTCAATTGCCATGACAATTTTCTTCACCTAGTCAAAAACAGGATGAAAGTTTGCTATTTTTGCAACACTTTTTAACATGTGTTATGCAATACTGTTTAATTTTTGGCATCAATATATGGATGACATTTTGTCAAGTTTTGACAAAGTTGTATGTCAATTTTGTGATGAACTCCAATATTATCAATCAATTTTTCATTGATTGTGACGGTGGCACTCACCTAAAATGTTGGGTCATGGTCATCACGCATACACTTTTTTCAATAAAGAGACACAAAAATAGTGACAAAATTTAAACCTCTATTTCGTCGGTAAGTCGATAATATTTGTCGATATGTCACGAACATTCGTCAGAATTTGTACTCAAATACAATAGTGTCTCATAATATATCAAAACCATGAAGTAGGTTCATGCATCCAAGTATCACCAAAACCAACTAAAATAATCAATGCACACATGAAAAAGTGGCCTAAAATATTCTAGCATCATAAATTGAAAATAAAACTATGGGTGGGTATTACATTAATTGTCTTATTACAAGGTATATTTTTTAATAAAAAAAAATTAAAACCTTTTGTAGAATTTATAACACTATACATTAAATTTTTGAAATAATATAATTCAAATATTGTTTGATGCAATTTATAGATTACATCTTTCAATAATATAGATTTGAGATTGTATAATTTTAGGGTTTGCATGGTTACCATTTTATTTTTCAGATTTGTTAAAATATTTTTCTCCTAGGTCTAGCATGAGATATTTTAGTCATGTTAAAGTTTTCTTTGCTACAATTAATCCCCTTTTGAAGTTTTTTTATGTTGAATTTTTTTTCATTTGAATGATAAAGCAAGTATGTATCATGTAAGGAAGTCATACTTGGTCATTATACTTGATGCAATCTTAACACAAGAACTTCCCAAGATTCTACATTTGTCATTCTTGAATTCTAGATTATAATATTTCTCAATAAGTTGTCCAATGCTCAAAAGATTATGCTTTAGACCTTCAACATATAAAATATCATCAGTCTTATTCTATCCATCAAGTGTAATGAAACCTCTACCTCTAATCATACAAGTGTCATCATCGAACCCAACAACACCACCATTATACCTTTCCAACTTCAAAAATTTTCTTTTATCTCTAGTCATATAATGTGAAATGTTTTTGTCTATCACTCATTCATCTTTCTTTTCAACATGTGTAGCTAGGGTTCTTTCTTCATTCACGAAACTAGGGTCCTCTTCTTTGATAAAAATAAACACAATCTCATCTTCACTCTTTTCAAATTTATCATCAATCACACCTTCATTAGAAACTTAATAACATTTCTTCTAATATCTAGGTGGAAATTTCCTTGGCTTATGCTTTGGTACTCTCAAGGCATCTTGAAGAAAAATGACATATCTTGTTAGAATAAAAACATTTCAAAGGTAACTTTCCTTCATACTTACCATAACTTTTAGGCAATCTCTTGAAAATAAGGGCTTCAAGTTCCTTGAGGTTTCTTTCCTCTTCCTCAATCTCTTCCACCTCCTTAGCATATCTAGATCCATACTTCTGTGAATTTTCTCCAAGGTTGTATCTTAGCTTATCCTTAGAAATAATAGCTTTGAATGTAGTTTCAACTTTAGGAAGGGAATCACCAAATTCACTCATCTCAAACGCAAATAAATTTCCAACCAATGTATCTCTTGTTACAACAGTCATGATTATGATCTCTTCAATAACTGCATCATTGTGTTTTTAAGCAGGAGGAAATGATCTAAGTACCTTAGAAACAATCTCATCCTCTACCAATGTTCCACCCACACATCTGATTCCACAAACAAGCTCATTCACCTTTTGTATGTAAGAAGTGATGTTCTCATCTTTTCTCATCTTCAATTATTCAATTATTCCTTTCAAACTCTGCAACTTGGCTTGCTTTACATGTGCATCTCCTTCATGTAAAGTTTCTAACTTTATCCATACCTCATGTGAAGTTTCTAATTCTATAACATTTGTATACTTTGTAATAGACAGGGAACTCAACAATACTTCCTTACCTTTAAATTTTTATTTTAATTGCTTCTTCTCATCAGTAGTACCAGTAGAAAGATCTTCAAGAAGATTGTAATATTTCTCAGTGATATTCGAGTATTCTTCTCTAGTGCATCTCAAGTGAGTCTACATGCATCCTTTCCATATTTAATAGTTAGTTCCTTGAAATCTTGGACTATCCTTAAAATCTTCCATTCTAGATCTCCTCAAGGAATCAACCTTTCCAAAGAGGACTCAACTTTTATCTAAATTGATAGATATGAAGTACACACAACTAAGAGGGGATGGGGGTGAATCAGTTATGTCCCAAATATCAAAGCCTTAAAAAACTCTTAACCTTAGATCCTAGATATGAATGATGAACATTGATAGACAAATTAGAACACATAACTCATCATAGAACACCAATATTTTTGATGTGGAAACCCGGTTAAGGGAAAAAACATGGTGGAAATCAAACCCAGAAGATGATGTATAATGTTAAAAGCAATATAGTTTTTTAAAGATAGAACAAACAGAATGTACATGCATTTAGACACACTGCATAAAGCTTATTTCTCAAATACAAAATGATGAATACAACCCAAAGGATTATAATTAGGGCTACAACCCTGAGTGGACAACAATCCACGGTGGACAATAATCCAAAAAACATGAACTGACTATTAGCATCTTCATTATGCCTATAAAGTTCCAATGAAGTATATAATATATCAGATCTTTGCCACAATTATAGATTCTACTCATATCATCACAAAAATACACAAATGATCCAATCCTCAAAATGATATTATATTTATACAATTCATCAACCTTATTTCCTTAAGTTTCGTCAAACACCTAACTTACAAATATTTAATGAAATAAAATGTGATCTTCAATGTGATCCAAAATTTGTCATCTAATATATAGAAATGATCCAAATCTTCATCCTAAGACATGTTATAGCTCCAAAAATCATGCCTTGACATCCACAACATACTACACCATCATGTCAGCCAATAAAAATGAAGAACACTAGCATGCCTCAAGAAAATCACAAAATGCAATCACGCCAATCAATGAAATCAAATAACATAAATATAAAATGATGTAGAAACATTATCAAGCACCATGAAATGCCACATTAACAACCAAAACAACTCTATCTCATAGTTCCACATGAAATTTGAACTGTTCATCAAGAACAACAACATCAATCTCTGTCACTCAAGAAAAAATAGATTTCCAGAATCAAAATAAAAATCCACTCAAGATAAGGACACAAATCCATGTCCCAAAAACACCTAGTAACAAAAAATATTTCATAACGTATCCACACCAAACCAAAAATTGATACATTGTCTTTTCCTAAATAACTAAAATACCAGTCTCTGGTCAAATATCTATAACTCACCCAAATCACAATGCTAACCTCGGTAAATTAGCATTATTCAACTAAAGACATTCATGAAACTCTTTGTATGTTTGTAGTATCTGGTCTTCAACATAGTATCCATATCGAACCGTTCATCTCACTGAACATCATAGGAACATTGCAGGAACACTATATCAAACAGTACAAATATGTTAACATTAATGAAAAACATCAATGTCAACACATATGTGCACATTATATTCCAACACTTTAATTATGCTTCCATATTTTTCATACATCCCCATGAATAAATTTCAAGATTGTTTTTTATTGAACTATTAGCCTATTTTTTTCAAAGTGCTAGTTCAAGTAAATATTCTATTATTTATTCCCCTATTATCTTCATTGTAGGTTATTACCTAACTCTTTACTCAATGAGATCTATCTCTAGAGGTCGCCATTATGGATTTGATTATCATAGAAAAGATGATAAAAATTAGGCTTTATAAAATAAAGTTGTATAGGCTATATTTCTTGTCCCTACTCTTTCTTGTATAGTTTTATCACCTGGTTCTACAATTGGAAAAGAAACTCGATAAAGGAAGTCACTCTCATAATTAAAAATAAACCTATGCCCATATTTATGTCTTTTATGTTACCCATGTTGTGTACTCTACCTCTTATCATGATTGTAATCCTTGGTAAAAAAATACTACTCGCTTTCTATTGCCTAATTTTACCCTAATTTTACCATTTTGGAAAAAGTCACATCTAATCTTTTAGGTCCAACCTGAATGTGAACGGTTGTGGAACCAATAGCATGACAAGTAAAACCACCATGAACCTTAATCAAGAATTCATATTTTTCATGAGTACCTTAACAAAATTTATGTGTAAATAAACTATTTTCTAACCATATTAACCATGCATAATATATTAATAAAAACCCACATGTGGATTTTTCATTTATTTTAGTAGTAGATTATAATTGTTCATTAGGCGCATGCATTGAGTAGTAACATTGTGTAAAGTTAATGCTAGGTTCAATCTTAGAGTTAGGTTTCTCTTGGTTTGCAAAGAATAATTTTGATAGGGCCCAAACCCTTTTATATAACAACTATTAGGAAAAAAGAGAAATATCATGAGTATAAAGGCTACCAAAAACTAATTACTAGAAATAATAAAAGGACTAGCAATCAGAAAAAAATGAACAAGCAATAGGATAATACTATAAAACACAAAGAAACCAACCAATGGTTTCTCAAAGGACTCCAACCCTTCACTAATCCTAGTTGATTTAGGTTTCCATAGTCTAAGGAAAGTTATTATCATATTGAATAAATGCTCTACTCGGTTGGTTTGGGAATTAATATCTATATAATTTGAATTTGTCTCTACAAAATCTATTCAATGAGAAGGAAACATATTAGTGAAAAATTTTAACTTTTGATTAGGATTTCTTATAAATTTATTTCCTTTACCCTTTACACCAAACACCTTTATAATATTAAAGACACTGGTGTCTTGGACTTCATGTCTAAGATGGATACATTGTTAGATATCATGTCAAGGACTATGATGATATTGTAAAAAGACCTTTAGGTCAAACAAAGGGAAGTAGAGGTTTTTTTTGAAGTGTTTATAAGATGTACAATTAGAATTCCTATTAATTTTTTGTTTATAAATTGAAGCATAATGTAAAGCAAGGACTTAGAAAGCTAGGAAAATTGTCAACTCTTTGGTCTAGAAGAATAATGGGATAGAATAGGATTTATTAAAATTATAATTTATATTTGAATATTATTACAAGAATGAACATTTATCCTAATAAGTTTTTTTCTTTTTTCCTAAATGATTGATATGTTGAAGGATCCACCTCAAATTAGTGAACTAGATTCATGGAGGAAAAACACTCTTATTGTCGGAGATTATTTCCATCTTTGATGTAAAAACTGTTACTCAATCAAAGACAAAAAAAAATCTCCAACAATTCATGTATATGAGAAAATAATGCATTCAACCAGGTCATATTGGCTAATTCTACTAGATTTGATCAACCTTTTTTTTCTTTTTTTCTAGGAGTTACCACTAGTTATTAGGCATCTCACTATGCTCACCATAGATGATTTTTCGACATGTCAAGTTCATTTACTTTATGTACTACAAATAAAAATTTTAATTATAGTGCATGTGATGAACAAAGGAAATGTAATAAAAAAGGTGTATTTTGAAGGACTTGAAGCACCTACAATAAATGATGAGGGTACGGTTATAATGTAGTGGTTTTCTATAATGTTATCTTTTGTATATGACTATTTTAAGGGTTCTAACCCTCTCCAAGATATATTTTCTCCTAGTTTTTAGTGCTTTTGGGATTTTTTATTTTTTTATTTTTTTTTGGGGGGGAGGGGGGTTGTCAAATTTACATAGGTGTTTAGTTATATGTTTGGTATATTTTATAATCTTTCTATTCTATATACCAAGGCCCCATAACAGATCTATAGTAACAACATAATTGGCATGAATGAAGAACAAAAAATGGAAAAGAGACACATTTGAATCTACTAGTAGATCATACAAAAGAGACCAATAAGGGGTTCAATAATTTAAATGATAATTAAAGGTGTATTATTTTATTTCTTTAACAATTTATAATGTGCTTCATCATATTTTTTGATTGCTGGTAAAAATAGGTTTTAGGGGGACTTGAAACCCCTTACAATATTTACAAAATAGAAATGGACATTAAGCCTACGTAACTCAAAAATGACTGGAAACCACCCTGCTAAACCTAGAACCAACGCAAAAAACCAAAAACCAAAAACTATAAACCAACAACAACACCCAACAACAAAAACCTAAAACCAAACCAACAAAGAATAAGGGGAACAGAAAGAACTAGGAAAACTCAAGAAGAGTTCCCTCAGCCTCTTTCTTAGCCTTAGACACCTTCTTGATTACTACATTAAAATCTGAGAACTCTAGGATCCTGTCTTGAATCTTTTTTTTTTTGTAGACCGTGTACACTTGCCTGGACAAGCATCATCAGCATCTTCTTTGTCATCTTTGAGCTTCACAGTCAGAGACCCAACATCGAGATCATACTTGATGGTATTGAAGAACTCCATCATAGACCCCATAAAAAGGTTATTATCTAGGATGTGCTTCTTAATAGAGTTCTCCAAGATTTCCATTCTATCTCGCATATCCTTCATGTTTTTATCATCCTCTTTTTCCTTTGAGAATTCCATCCCCGTTGACCTAGTATCCAAGTTCCCCTAAACAAGATCAACTTTGGCACAGAGGGATCATAAACTAAGATTGAGGCTTTTAATTTCCTTGAAAACCCATTTCATGAGGGGGAACAAATACATCGACATCACCTTTCCTGTTTGGAGGAAACCGAAGGGGGATCAATCTTATCATCCATATCCTCTTGAAGGACTTGAACATTCCTTTCCTGCATGTCAACCGTTCACACAAAGGGAATGTTCCTAGAGATGGAAGGTTTATTACCCTTTTCATCAATCTCCAACACAAGATTCTCATTATCCTCCTTCCTATCTGACTGCACCTCCATGACCTCTTCAATCTTCGGGGAAATAAGAACATAATGTTCTTTAGATCTAGCATAATTGACATGAATGCGGACCTTCTGACCACCCACATCCACATATTTATCCTTGAATTTAGGGTTGTCAACTTTTTCCTTGGCTTCATGGGCATACTCTTCCTTGTCCTCTTCCTCACTAGAATCACTATCCAAAGCTGACAGGGTCTTTTTTCTTTCCTCATGTCAGACCGAGTATGGGGAAACCATTCTGAATCTACATAACCATCAATACTCTCACCTTTAGAATCCATTTTCATGTCATCCTTCTTTTCACATTTTAATTTTTTACCCGCTATAAATTTTTCTTTATTTTCACCCTCCCTAATCTGTTTACCTAAAGCCTTGGTAGAACCAAAGTCCCTAGGCAAGGGGATAATTGGGCTAATAACAACAAATTTCTTAATATTCTCAATAATTTAAAGGATAAGGCCCTCATGCAGAATGGAATTTATCACTTTCTTCCTATGATCAATTCTGTTGTGTGCTTCATCATAGTTGTATAAATTTAGCAATGCTATTTAAGGAAAAACATAGGAAAAATATAATTCTACATTTAAAAATTAACTCATTCTATAGATTTCACATTCTTGAATATCAAAATGGTGAGAAAATGTTATCTAGAGCTTTGGATTTCTATTAAAATTCAATGGTTTATGAAGAGTTACAGGGATTCATCTACTTTAATTGAAAGATTGGGAATTATAAGAGGCGAGGTTGTGTAATGTCCCCTTCTACGGAATTCTCTTTTATAATGACTCAATATTATGTCTTTACATTAATAAGGAGATAGTTAAAAGTGATTCATAATATAAATCTTAAACTCCATATTTTTATATTTTTCTTAACTCCCTTTCAACTCAATAAAAGGACAAGGAAATTAATATCATAGAGCGTTAATACCTTATCCATAATTAGGCTCAAGGGTTTTATGAACACCCATCAATACCCACCTCTTGGTCCAAGGGTTTCATAAAAATTCCTCAATACCCACGACTTGGGAATCACCTAAATTGTGAAGGAAATTTCTTGCCCCTCTCTACACATACCAATCAATCCTTCTGTCAGTATTAATGGAGATTGAAGATTAGACAAATATAGTTGAATAGCATTGATATACTCATATATTTGAATGTTTATTTACTTTTGATAAATTGACCTATTTTTATATGATTTACCCATACATATATTAAATTAATTTTAATATTAAAAATATATATACATCTATTAATTACTTATTTAGCATTATATTTAATTTATTTTATATTTATTATACAATGGGATTTCATTGCTTACTAACATTAAAATAATTCATAACTTATTATGACCAATTTTATATTTATTCATCTTCTTCTTTCTATTATTAAGCACACGCACATGTACATGCACACATACACATACACACACATGCACGCACACATGCGCACACACACACACGCACACACACACACATACGCACACATACACACACACACACACACACACAC
>MU225456.1:736298-770285 GCA_018584345.1 Thuja plicata | reverse complement strand
CTGTTAGGCTTTCTCTCCAAGGTACTTTTCTCTGATACCAATTGTTAGAATACTTCAGGGATAACTGAGAGGGGGGGGGGGTGAATCAGTTATCAGCAACTTTAAATCTTTTGTACTTATTAATCCAGATTGACATAAATTAAATGCACATTTAGATAACACATTACACAACACATAAATTTAGTTACAGGGAAACCAAATGGTAAAAACCTCGGTGGGAATTAGCACCCACAAAGAACTATACTGTTTATAGTAATCCTTGTTAAAATATCTTTCAACCCTGTTAGGAGTTGTTCATTACAATACAGTAGTATAGTGACCTAGTTAAGGGTCAGACCCTGTTAGGAGTCTTTTACAATAACCCTATTAGGGGTGGTGGAATCATTGTCCAAGGACTCACTGTCCAAGTGGTGAAGGCTACAACCTTCTGGATATTTGATACACACTGTATCAACAAGATGAACTGCTGCTTGTGACACTACTTGTTTGATCAGTTCCTTTTGTGCATCGATGCTTTAACCTCTTGTAAAGCACTATAATAATATTATCTGTATTATGAAAGATTCAACTTCAATATCTATATTATCAACATATGATAAATATAGCTCTGTTGCTTTAACACTCTGCTCTGCTTTTCTTATCTCTGGATTTCGCAACTCTTCTTATCACAAATGACCTTCTATAAGTACATACTCCAAGTATGAGATCATGGGACCTGTTAGACAACTCTTCATAACATCCTTGTCGGCTCTACTAAGTGCGCAAGCATAATTACAACTATGCAAGTACAAACTTAATAGGCACGTCGCTTCACTAAGTTGGCTTCACCAAATTGACCATAACATTGCAATCTTCTTGAAACACCTTTGGTGCCATTAGATTAATATCAAAAACTCATAAATAATCATGAATATACACACGCATATCCTGATGATAAGCACAACTCCAGTAACACGTTACATACGTCGGCCTTAAACTGTTATTCCTCTAGAACTATAACCGTCAATAACAGAATTACATATCTTTACTGAAACATCATATCTGGGTCTGCGTGTATGAACATAGCATAATAAACATGTCAACAACATGTATCTATACACGCAAGTCTTCATGTCATCATATGGATAAGTACATACATAAGTACTTCTATGTATTATATGTTGTCATCAATGACAAACATACAATCAATCAACTATTCAGAATCAAATCTCCAACAGAGATAAATAGTAAGAAACATGTTACCTGCACTCAACTAAGTTACCAACAGAAGTCATAGGGAAGACACTATAATTCTCACACTTTTCAACTCTTCAAAGTTCAAACCTAGCCATAGTTTGAATATATCCTTGCAAACCATGAGGACGTAAAAGATAAGGATAAAATAGACATAGAAGTAGAATAAAAATACGACCACAGAAGGTTACAAAAAAAAAACAATCCCTAGAAGAGGTGAAAAAATCATCTCCAAAATTAACTCCAAAAGACACTATAAAAACAAGAAAGAGATAAGAGAGATCTACAAAATTCATCCAGACTATAGATCTTTTAAAAAAAATTTAAACAACCCTTCCTCAGAATTAAGGTCCATATACAGATATCTTAAAGGGGTCATTAAATTTGGTGAGAATAATAATAGTTTATACAATATACACAAGGAAGAAGGGCACTAAGATAAGATCCATCACAAGGGGAGATAATGCTAGTAACATAACAACTACAAACTTCTGAAGCTAACGGCTTGGGACCAAAAAAAGAGGACCAAAATTAGCAACCAACACATCAGATACATTAGTAGCAATTGTGCCATCCTAAAAAGTAAGCACTTGATCTATGCTTATTTTGGGACCATTTTTATCTAGGACTTTAGTGTGTTTCTTATGGTAGGACCTCATATTGTACCTAAATACATATTTAATTGAAAAATAGGTCCTTCTCCCTCAATCTTGTTTAAAATCAACGTTGGCTCTAACTTCCATCCCTGATTCCCCATTTTTTCATCCAACCACATAAATCATTTTTCCCTAGGGTCTATGCATGCATTTTAGAATTTCAGGATTGACTTTGATCTCCTCGAAGGTTGTGATTTTAACCACCACATCTTAGCACACTCCCTAACATCTTGAGAGATTTTGAGGTATTTTTACCTGGACTAGATTTGCCAGGTCAACCTTGTCCTAGTGTTTTGTGCTCAAAATTATCGTGGATCCCAATGGTGGGATTCTCTTCCAGGGTTTGAAATTAAATTCATCCTGGAAGAAATCTAAGCCATGAAATGTGTATAAAAGGAGACCTCTTCCTATCATTTTCATAGATATATATATGGAATATACATACAAATATATGCGAGATTTCATACATTCATTGCACATCCAAGAGATCAAACTGTAGGAAAGCATCCATTGGTGCAGACATCACTTGTCAATAATTCAAGCATACAAGAAACATACAAGCAAAAATATTGAAAGACAACATACAACTACATTCCAGCAGCATACATGCATCTTCATAGATATCATGATCTTAATATTAATTTATGAAGGTATATACATTTACAAGGTAGATATAATATTTACCTTTATATTTACATGTTTTCCTTTTAAGCAATTTCATTTCTATTTCAAGGTTGATTACTCAACCATGGTTTGACCAAGGAAAACCCCTTTCAACCCAATATTGTTTTGTGTGCAAGAACAGGTGGTGAACCTACTGTTGTAGATCTAGAAAGTATAAGACTTGATAGACAATATATAATATGGGTCATTATAAAGTACTAGAAATAGGATGACTTAGGTGACCTATTGTTGATCACAAGATGCCTTTGGAGACCTCTCCCATGCAATTCAACTTCAAACTAAAGTCATTGTTCAATATTGTTACCTAATTACTATTTTTGGTACTTATGGGTTGCTATCTATTTTCTACCAGTCTGTGTTATCTAAAACCTATCTTTTGGCCTATTTTGTCTTCTATCTTTCATCATCCAAACATATTCCCTTAAATCTAATTTATTATAATACATTATTGTGAAGGATCATTGACTCACTTAGTGCTTAATTCATTCTTGAGCCTAGTGTGTCATCTTCCTTTCAATTTTGCATTAGGAAAAGGAGGACAATCCAATCTCCCTTGCATTAATTTCTCTTCCCGTTTTCATTATTGTATAGATATAAAAAAATTATTTGGCTACAAGGAAATTATTAGATTCATAAGTAAATCTTATGCTCTATAAAGAATATGACCACCTCAAATCTAAATCATGATAAAATATTTTGGATTCTAAAATTTCAGAAAATACAAAAATATAAATTTTAGAGTTGATGAACACTAATTGGAAATATCTTCTTAGTCTTATGTTTAATTTCCCCTTTTTGAAACAGGATTTAATAATAAGGTAACTTCACCAAGATGGTATGCAAAAAAGTGGCCACCCACCCAAAAAAATAGCAAAACACCACAAACACGATTGGGTTACTTTAAATTAAAATAACACAATTGCGCTTAAGTTTGGTAAATTTATAAGCCAATAACAAGGCAAGTTAATAGGCTTGGAAGCTTCATTTCCCTCCATTTCCCTCCATTTTCATGTATTTTTATCTTCAAAATTAGTTTCTTAACTTCCTTGTCATCAGGTTTACATGTCATCAATTGGGTATTTGTAAAGTTGTCACCATAATTTCACACATCTTCTAAGCTTGTTACCATATATTTTTTGTATTTTTGGACAACATTAACATATTAAAGTTTTTTTTTTACCTGTGTCTCTATAGTTTTCAAGGACATATACATACTATTTTTTAATAAACTTTGATCTACTTGAAAAGATTTAGAATTATATATTATTGTTGTACTCTTAATTATTTACACTTCAAAAAATAAGTTGCATTTTTTATTAGTTTGATGCAAATTATGTTTTTAATTAAAAGGAAAAGCAATTTTTGAGGGGACCCGAAAACCTCAAAATTTATCAAGATCTTGAACCCACAATAAAATGCTGCCAAACAGAACAAACAAGGTAAAAAAACAGCCCCAAACATAGCTAAACTGACAAATGCAAGTCAACTACCAATACAGCCACAAGAAAATAGTGCTAGCCAAAAATCAAAAGATAGCCATTATAGATGAGGCTAGTAACACTATAAAAGGCTACAATGTCAAACTATAGCTCTTAAAAGTAAAGGAAGAGTGATTAACATGCACCCTTAGCCCATCAACAGGGATATTACTAGCTCCCTTAACCTAAGACAAAAAAAATCCAACCAGCAAAAGGCTAGCTCAATCCTTAACCAACAACAATGACAATCTATATTGGGTCGTTAAAAACTGTCACCATCTAGCTAGAGAAGATTGCACAAGAAAAGCATATAGAATTGAACATAAATATGGGGTTTTTGAAAGGATCCCTTAACCTTCGATTTGGGTTTTTTCATGGCTCCCAAAGCCAATGGGAAGAAGCCAGCAACCTCAAAGAATCTAATAAGCACACCTCTAACAACAAAACACCTTTCCACCTCAATATGATAGGGACTCACCTCAATAGGGTCTGAAAGGATGGAAACCATAAGAAAAGGAAACAAAGCTTCAAACCTTGAACCAAATTCCAACAACCCAGAGATGGATCTCCATAATTATTTTTTGGATAGATAAGTTTTAAGATGGCTCCTAGAGCTAAATGTTGAAGATGAGGCCTAAACTAGTCCAACTCCAAGTAGAAGAGAAAAACCAAAGTCTCCACCTCTAAAGGAGATAAGGGGTAGAAATCAACCATATGGCCTCAAAAAATAGGGCATCACCACCAAGCATCCAATACCATTCAGGCTCCATTGCAGCACCCAACTCCCCCTTAAAAGGAGATAGGTTATCTCCAAAACCATCTATCTCCACCTTTGAAGATGGAAGAGCCACCTCAATAAGGCCATCTAGAGAAAACCCAAGGTACAAAGAGAGGGAAATCCATAAGATACTACTAGAAACAACACTGTTGAGCCCAAGAAAATATCCCATCAAAAAATCTTTAGAAAGACTCCATGGAAAAGAAGACACCAACAAAAACCTCAAAAGGCCCATCAAAATAGAAACTCTAGTGAATAGATTTCTTACTAGAAACCACAAAAATAAGTGTTTTCCCTCAACCTCAATCTCCAATATCTACAATGGTAACACACAAGGAGAGAGAAGAAACACCTCAAAGAAGACAAGTGTGAAGACTTTGGAAAGAGCCAATCCAATAGTTACCACCGTAATGTTTGACATAACACAGTACCGTGGCTCATCAATAACCAGAAAAATACTCGCAATAATCATCCAAGAAGAACTCTAGCCCTTGAGAAAACTAAGATCTCCTAAAGAGAGACAGAGAGACAACAGATCCCCAAAAGACCCAACATCAAAAATATTTGAAAACCTTAGGTTGTTAGGGAGACAACACCTCCAAATAATGGCTCCAGAATGAGGAACCCACTTCAATAAAACTCTCATCACAAAGGCATCATAATAAAGCGGCCAAAAAATCTCAGAATCCACCACAAAGATTGAAGCTAGAGTATAGGAACCATACCTAGTTTGCACCCATAAAAAACACCTATCCCTCCATGAGATGAAACCACCATTCTCTTTCCATGAAAAAATACCCAAAAGATTATTAGAGGGCAGAAAAGACAAATTGTTAACACGTGTCCATCAAAAACCATCAAAGCTAATCGAAAGCCAAAGAATTCTTCCACTCTCCCTCTCTCACAATAAATCCTCCCTTCAAAAGTATAGAAGGGAATCCACTCCTCCTGGGTCGTGGACACCAACGATGCCAAAAACACCTTGCACATTACACCAATGTTGGAAGCAGACATCCCAACACCAACCCAAGTGAATGGCGACAACCATCGCAAATGAGCTCCTCCACAAAACCTAGAACATGGAGAAACTTTATCTCTTGAGATGAAATCATCCTCTCCATCACCATCATCAAAAAATTCTCCATCCCCATCACTTCCACAAACCCTAGCTCCTGCACCACTCCTACTACCACCTTTCCCTATCATTATTGATGCAAGTTATGTTTCGTGCACAAACAAGCATCTAATTTTTAGGATGTGCCCACTTCCAAAAGTCATTAACAAATATAGAACTTCTAACCCTCAATAGTAACTATCTTTCTACCAAAGCATATTTCAAAACACTAAATCTAACTATGACTTTTTTTATGCACACACTAGACACTATGTTGGTTTTTTCTAAAACAATCAGGATCAATTTTTTGTGCACAATGGATTTGACCCTATTAATCTTATCCATTTTTAAAAATCTTTATTAGTTTACAAACTAGATAACGAGTACTACACTTCTTTTTCTTTTCACATCTTCTAACTTTTAGTGGACGAATCTAAAAAATTTCACCCAATTTCAGGTTTATCTTATTTCAGGAAAAAAGTGACAACTTATACCCCCTTTTTTACACACCATCTTGGTGCACTTACTCAATAAACAATAATAAGAAAATTAAAATATAAAATCTAAAAAATAAATGTTCATAACATAGATAAAATTTATTTCAGTTTAACGAATGGTCAAAAGGCATGAGATATAAAGTTGTGATTCCGTCAAACAAGAGATATAAAAGGGAGGAATGAACTTCATTTGAAATGGGGAGAGGAAAGGAGAGAAAAGAGAAGGCGTGAATCAATAAATTAGTAATAAAAAATAAAATAAGTAAGTGACTCCTTCAAAAGGAAAAGGTTATGAAGGATTGTAAATCTTTCAAAGGGATGTAATTATGAAAGACTTTGACTCTCTCAAAGGGTAAAAATCATGAAGGGTTGTGACTCTTTTAAAAGGTGGTAATTGTGAAAGGCCATATATCTCTTGGAAAAGGAAAGCATTATTAATATTTATATCTTCTCCCTCACATTAGAAGATATAAATGGGATAAGGTTTCAATTGAGGAGGATCGAAGAAAGATCAATTTGGGAGAATAATATATTAGTCTCAAAGGAAAAACAAAAAGTGGGAGATGTCCCCTAACCCTAGTTGGTTTAATCTAAATTTTGATGGTTCCTCAAAAGAGAACCCTGGTCGACCCAGTGGGGGTGGAAAAATAAGGGATGAAAATGGTAATTTGAGGTTGCCCTATGTGGAAAAGCTTAGAATAAAGTCTTTAACTTTGTTGAGGTGGCAGTGGCTTATAATGACATTATTATCACTAAAGACAAAGGGATTCAAAATATTATTATTGAAAGGAGGGCTATGACTATCAACATGATGCTTCATGGTGAACCATCCCTAGGTTGGGCCATATAAAAGATCTCATATTTAAAATCCTTTGTACTTTGTCCTTGATGGAATATGCCAAATTCAACCACACCCTCTAAGAGTGGAATAAATCAATAGATAGATAGGTAAACCTTGACCTATTCACTACTTCCCTACATATGTAGACCTCCTTTCATGATACCCTATAGGATGCTCATGATGCAATCCTCAATGATAAATTCATTTGAGAAGCCTAATGATCCACATACTATCATTATATGATGGCTTTTCACATTGTTTTCTACACTCATTTTTTGTTCGAAACACATAACATTTTGAAAAATAAGTTCACATCTCTTTCTAGATTGTTTGTTTTTGTAAGGAAGTGAAGTAAAAAAATAGCTTCCTACACTAACCCTAAGGGGAGAATATTGTAAAAAAATTCTTAGATCATTTTCACAGTTACAAACACTTAACAAAAATAAACATAAGGATAGACACCATTCATACCACAAAACTGTTGGAATAATGATACATTTGGCATCAGTGAATACACTTAGTGAAAACACTTATTCGGTTTTGAATGCTTACCGAGCTTATCACTCAGCCCACAGCCTATACCGAGCATTCAGTAAAGCTCACCGATCAAACAGTTCAAACCGAGCAGTAAGGCAGTCACCGAGCATATAAGAAGAACAGCAGTTACCGAGCAGACGGTAGTCACCGAGTCATCAGTTGAAGATAACCGAGAGGTCAGTTTCTACTGAGTCACCAGTGGTTACCGAGTAACAATGTATTTACCGAGTCACTACAGCTATCGAGTTCCAAGCTACACTACGGGACTAGTATGGACCGAGCTTCTACTCTTACCGAGAGCATGACGATGCCGAGTACAGTAGTGGATGCCGAGTATCAGAAGATCACCGAGCCAGCTTGAGGAACCTATCTTCTACTGACTCAGTAATACTTTGTTCACCTATGTAAGGCCGACTTAGAGATAAGTTTATGTAATTAATTTGTATGAGGCCGACTTTGTAACATGTAAATTGTAACTATGGACGGTATATATATGTAATGTATTGTACCATCTCAATGCATGAAGTAGTGTGAAAACATGTAAAACATGGATGTGCGAAATTAGAGCAGAGCAGAGCAGAGACTGCAATAAGGCAGCAGAGAAGAGCATTTTTGCCAAGTTAGTAAAGGAGCAGAATTGAAACATCTATCACAACAGGTGATCAGCAATCAAAGGATCTTATCAGCAATTAAGTTGTAAGTCAAGATCTACTGTTTCATCCTAACAGTTGAATCAGTTTATAAATCCTTTTACCGGGTAGACYTAACAGTCTTTTGTAAATCTCTTAACCGAGTGCATACTTCATTGTATGTTTGTAAATCCTCTAACAAGGTGGACCTAGCAGTCCAAATTGCTTCTAACAGGGCAAATCATCAGAAGTGATCATTGTAAGCCTTAACCGGCCAACTTTATACTGCAGTACCAAAGTTTTGTGGGTACCATCCCCACCCCAGTTTTACTTTCTATTTGGAAGGTTTCTGGGTTACCAATCTTTGTGTTATGTGTTATGAATGTTTACATTTTCATGGTTGCAGTAGATTAAATGAATGAATGGTTAAAAAATATAAAAGTGCATAAATGTATTAAAAGATTTAAGTGTTACTGATTCACCCCTCCCCTCTCAGTAACTCTGTTAATCCTGAATATTTCCAACAAAAACAAAGATTTACGTGGGGAAAACCCTTTCATGAGAAAAAATACACTCCAAAAGCAGCCCAATATATTATTTAGCAATCAAAAAGTGATTACAATATACTTGAAGAGAAAGGTTCTTTTAGGAGTATCACTGATTAGAGATCCATAGGTATTTAGAAAGATGTAAAATTATTACACAAAACCTCCATCTCACACACCTACTATATAGGAGATACAATATAAGAAATCGTCAAACGATATTACAAAACCATGGGCTAAAACCACCCCAAAAAGAGGTTCCCATCTTATCTCCAATAAAATATGCCCTATGATGTGTCAATATACACACCAACACGTGTAACTCCTTTTTACAACTCATTTACATGTTCGATGCATTTTTACATTTCCTATTTCAAGAGACCCAACTTTTGGAGACCATAACTTGTGAACCATGTACCCAATTGGCTATTATAACCCCATTTTGTAAATTACATGAAGTGCTCTAAAAATATGACGATGAAGTGTTGTCCTGGGAAAATTTTAGTTCCTTTTCGAATTCTCTAAGGCCTTCAAAATTGAGTTCAAAGTTTTCGTATGACCCAATCAAAAAACTAAAAAAACTTAACATCTTCAAAACCAAACATGATTTTTCCACAAAAATTTACCAGCATGCTTATATAAAAAAAAATGAACCTGCAAAAAAAAAATTGGAAAAAATTTGTGCTCAAACGACTGACACACAAAAGTAGCTTCCATATGTAACTGCAAGGTTGAGACACATTTTCCCAATAATATCCCACTTGTCAAACACCTTGCAAGAAAGATAAAAGGGAGTATCTACACCATCATTTAATTTTTAGGGGCAGTGAGGCCCATAGACTCCAAACACCATCTGAAATTTTATGTTCTCACAAGATTTTTTAATGAATCTGCAACATTCACCAAAGTCTCTACCTTAATCAACTTCACCATTCCATTCTCAACCGTATCTTTTACAAAATGATACTGAACATCAATGTCCTTAGTTGTGGCATTAAAAGTTAGGTTATTTTCTAGGAAGATTGAACTCTAACTATCACAATAAACTATTACCACTTCTTGTTTAATTGTAATGTCTGAACATAGTCTCTTAAGACAAATGGCTTCTTTACCAACATGATTAGTTACCATATACTTTGCGTCAGTAGTGAAAAAAGAAACCAATTCCTTTCTCTTACTAATCCAACTAATTGTACCACTAAATAATATAAACTCATAAGAACTGATGGATCTTCTACGATCAATATCACCTGCCCAATCTGCATCCACATAATTGTGAATGTCAATGGAAATTTATTCTTCCATCATATTGCAATGATAAAAAAAAGAATATTATGAGGTACCCTTCCAATATCTAAATACTCTTTTAACTACATCCTAATGAACTCTACCAAGATTAGACATATATCTCAAAAGAACTCCCACTTCTTGGGTAAGGTCATGTCTAGTACATACTATAACATACATCAAACTTCCAACTGCACTTTGGTAAGGTACTATGCTCATGTTTTCCATCTTTGATGAAGATGTAGGACAATCTAAAATAGATAATTTCATTCCAACTTTAAAAGGAACACATAATGGTCTACAATCTTGCATGTTGAACCTCTATAAAACCGAGTTCACATACTTACGGTGGCCTAGCCATAGATTTATGTTCACTTTATCTCTTTTAATTTCCATCCCAACAATGTGTTTAGCTACACCAACATATTTCATTTCACATTTAGCAGAAAGATGAGACTTTAGTTCTACAATCATAATATTCCCTTTACCAATGACTAATGTATCATCGACATATAATGCAATGTATAGTACATGACCACCATCAAATTTATAATAAACATAATGATATGATTTAGGACACTCAAAACCCAAACTCAACACATACGTATCAAATTTCTAGTACCACATCCTAGGACACTGTTTGAGGCTATATAAATATTTCTTCAATTTCCAAACCAAATTACTTTTACATTTCACCACATACTACTCTAGCTGAGTCATGTTAATATCCCCCTACAAATTACCATTAAGGAAAGCAGTTTTCAAATCTATTTGTTCAACTTCTAAATCATAAGAAACAACAATAGATAGAAAAATTTGAATGGATGTCATTTTTGCAACAGGAGAGAATATCTCACTATAATCAACACCGTCAACCTGAGAGTAGCGTTTTGCAACCGAAATTTCTTTATACTTCTCAATGCTTCCATCTGATCCAATCTTTTTCTTGAACACTCATTTGCAACCAACAAGTTATCCTCCTCTGACCAATGGTACAAGATCCCATGTATCATTCTTCTTCAAAACTTCCATTTCTTCATCTATAGAAATATTCTAGGATTCAGAATCATTCATACCTAGTGCCTCTTGTACAGATCAAGGTTCAATAACACTAGTATTCAAGGAAACAATACATCTCTGGTCATTAGATGAATACCTTTCAGGTGGTTTTCTCTTCTCTGTAGACCTTTGAACAAGCTGAGTTGGAGGTTCTTCCTCCTCTTCTGAAGATTCATAGCTAGATAAGATATCCTCAACTTCATGTCTATCTTGGGGCATTGATTCAACTTTCTCAAGTGTAAAAGGCAATTGAATCACATCTTCCTTTTTATCCTTTTTACAATGTTCTGGTTGTAATGTAACAAAAGAAGGCTTAATTTATCTAAAAATTAAACACTTCTACTATGAATTACGTTCTATACAACAGGGTCCCAAAGCTTGTATCCTTTCACAACATGACTATTGATGATGAAGACACATTTCACAGCCTTGATCTCCAATTTTGTTTGCTTCTCCTTTGGCACATATGCATATGCCTCACATCCAAAAACTCTAATATGTCTCAATGAAGGAGTATGAAAGAACCATGCTTCTATGGGTGTTTTATCAACAAGAGGTGATTTAGGAAACCTATTAATTAGGTATAAAGTAGTGACAACAGCTTCATCCCAAAATCTTTAATGTTCAAGGCCAACACCACTCAACATAATCCTACCCTTCTCCATGAATGTCGTGTTCATCCTTTCTCCAAGTCCATTCTATTGTGGAGAATATGGAGTTGTATTCTTCTATGAATGCCACAATATTTAGAAAATATATCAAATTCATTTGACAAAAATTTATCACCATTATCAGTGCTTAAACATTTTATTTTCCTTCCAGCCTGTAATTCAACCATTGCTTTAAATTCCTTAAATCAACTGAAAACATCAGATTTACTCTTTATAAAATATACCCATGTCCTCCTTCTATAATCATCAATAAATGAAACATAATATGTGGATTTTCTGATGGAAGGAACATCAACAAGAACAAATACATCAGAATTAATAAGATCCAATGTACCACAAGATTTATGAGAACTCGAGTAAAACTGAATGCAATTTTGTTTTACATAAATACAATTCTCACAGAAATCAAATTCAAAATTACAATCATTCAAACCTTCAACATGGTTTTTATTTTTCAAGGTCCTTAGTGTTGATCTCCAAGTTACATTTCCTATTAGTTTCCAACACTTAGCCATTTATCTAGGTAGGTTAGTCAGTCATCACTGCGGCCGAGCTATTCTACTAAGGTCAAGCATTGTATAAGACTTGTCTTTTTGTACCAAGCAGTAGATACTGTCGAGAAAGGCAATGGTCACTGAGTAACCCTAAAGATATCAAGAAGATCAAATGTCAAGCATATTGGTTTCCAAGTTGAGAGTTGTATTGAGCAACAACATATGAACACCCTTTTGAATGAGCACCAAAGACCTCATACGCCGAATCAAGCAGTTTTTTGTATATGTGTTTGGAATGACACACACACTTATGTAAACCATTTTTGCCAAATTATATGTGAAATTTAATTATTTTCAAGTTATTTAGTGGAGTTAATTACAAAATCTGATAGAGAATTGATCCCTATCCAAGCAAAGAAACCAATCAGAAAAAGGGAATTCTTAAGAGGCAAAAGAGATGAATCTAGATCGTTGATCTTGATCTAGAAGCTTAATCTATTTTCTGTTAAAGGAAGCCTCAAATCCCTAATGAAAAAGATGTATGAAGGAGAATATATCATGTGTATGTCGAAGGAGCATAGATCAGATAGAGTGACCAAATAGAGCAGTGAAGGGTAGTTCACAGAGTTATCAGATTCAAAGAATAGATAATAATTGGAAAGATGAGATTTGTAATCAACATTTTAAGTTAAAACTGAAGGATCGGGTACTGATACATTTTAGAAAGTGAATTAGGGTAAATCTCTTAACATAGTGGTCCTAACAGACCTTTGTAAATCCCCTAACAAAGTGCTTACTTAGCTATAAGTTTTAAATCCTTTAATCAGGGTAGACCTAATAGTCTATAAGCCTTTAATAGGGCAGAGCCCTCAAATGGTAGATCATCATAAGTATTAAAAAAAAAATGCCCTAACAGGAACACTTTTTTACTCTAGTAGTGAAGATTTGTGGGTCTCATCCCCACCCTTTTACCTTCAAGGGTTTATGGGTTACCAAATCTTTGTGTTATGAGTTTATCTTATTTCTTATGATGGATGTGATTACTAGTTAGATTTATTACATCATTGAAGTTTATGTTTATAAGATACATGATATGCATGTTGAATCAATTTATTTCAATTGAGTAAAAGTTTTTAAGATTCTGATTCACCCCCCTCTCAGTATCTTACTTTCCCAATTGAGACTTCCAAAAATTGGTATTAGAGCTTTGTTGTCTTAAAAGAAGTCTAAGAACTTGAAGAATCAGATCTTGGAAATGAGGGTTTATAAGTTGGGAAAAGTCATAGAGAAACAGAAGATTGACATCCATCTTGCATTGAAGGAGGTTGAGACAACAAGAGAAGAATTGAATAAAAATCCTTAACCAAAAGGAAAGAATTAGAAATTCACATGAATGACACATCATATCAAGAAGAAGACACTAAAAGTCTATTTGAGAATGAGAACTCCAAAGAAAGTAATACAACTATAGATGATATATTGGAGAAGAACAACACACTGAATGGAAAATTTAAAAAATATAAAGAGAGAACAAGAAACACAATATATAACACTATGTGAGGTGATTGATTATAAAAATAAAGTTGAAGAAGACAAGACTATGGCAGAAGAAGACAAAAGACAAATGGATACTAGACTTGATCAAAGAACATATGATGTGCAGAGGCTAATGAATAATCAATTGGACATGGTAATTCAATTGTTACTTGCAACTCAAGAGGTAAGAAAAAAAGATATGGAAGTCATGAATCTGATATCAGAGAATAACCAACTAAAAAATGAGTTGAGAGTAGAAAAAGAAAATGTTGAAAGGATAAAAAGACCTAATGAGGTTGCAAGATATTTTGAGGAACTGATTAAAGCACCGAGAAGAAAAAATGACACTACTGGACTTGGACTTACCAAGAACCTATCATCTAATGAAGAAGGTGAAACATCAAAAAGTGGAGAACAGAGGAATGCAAAGAAAAAGAACAGACCTACATGTCATCATTATCAGAAACTAGGACATACAGAAAACATTTGCAGAAGAAAAAATGGTAAGTCCAATCCTAAGGAAAAATTCAATGGATATTGTTTTAACTGTAAGAAACATGGACATTAGGCAAAGGAATGCAGGTCAAAGGCTATCACTACACCTACTTCACCCAAATTTCAAGGACAATGCCACAATTGGTAGAAGCTTGGTCCTAAATCCCAAGACATCATATCCAATGCAAACCAAAGTATCCAAGAAACAAGGTAATGCACCTAATAAAGGTAACACATATAATGGGGATTACAATACATGGCATAGTTATCATTATTGTGGTGAATATGGTCACATTGTAGATAATTGTATAAGGAAACATTTTATGATGACATTAAGTTTTGCCATTAGTATACTAAAAGTGAAAAACATGATAAAAGTCATCGGTATAGGCATAACCAACGTACATCAAGCATATCCAATGAAATGGAAATGTCTATCATGAAAATGTTAAGTATAGAATTTCTCAAGGAACATTGACAAGTGTCAAACCGACGACAAGCATTACCGATGATACAGTTTTTAGAACATCGCCGAAAGAGCAAAAAAGGCATACCTGATGATATAGTTTTGATAACATGACTGAAAGAGTAGAAAAGGCATACCCAAAGAATATTTTAAATAAAGGGACACCAAAATAATAGAACACCAATAGATTGACAAAGCAGCCAGACCATCAGAACCGACAGTCAGTTATAGAACCCGCAAAAAGTGGATCTGACTTTACACGTCAGATAAAAAATTATAATTCTATTTATAGAGTTTTTATTTGTTTTAAAAAATTACTTGAGGGTCAAGCAAGCATAGTGTAAATGTTTTAAATCATCCTAACAGATCTAAAACATAACTAACTAAAGATCAAGGTCATGTTGTAAACCTTAGATCTAGAGTTAATTTGAAAAGTGTGAATCAAGAATAGAACTAGAAACTAGTATAAATAGATGTTCACTCATTTGAAATGAAGAGCGATTGAAGTAACTTGGATAAATGATTGCAGCCATGGAGAGAATCTAGGAAGTAGAAGAGAATTCATGCAAATTTTAGAAACAGATCATACCAGTTCGTAAGAACACAGACAAGGCTACCGACGAGCAGAGACAAGGTATCATTAAATCACTCAAGGTGGTTACTTATACATTGTAAGCTTTACATGATTTGTTATAAACAATTAGAGATTGCATACACTATCAGATCAACATTTATATTGTAGTTGCATTCTAACAAGTGCATCAAATCTAAAATCCTTTTTTAGAAGGTGGACTTAACAGTTACTTATAAATCCATTAACAGAGTGCACACTTCATAGTGTTGCTAAAGCTTCAAACAGAGTAAATCCTAATAGGTCTCCACTCTAATACTCCTAACAGGGTAGATCATAAGAAGTGATCAAATTGTAAGCCTTAACTAGCTCCCTTCTTATCTACAGATAGTGAAGTTTTGTGGGTAGACATTCCCACCGCAGTTTTTGCTTCCCTAACAGGAGTTTTCTTTGATATCATATCATATCATGTGTTATGTGTTATTTACTTTCATGTATGTTTCTTGAATGTTTACACATGTAAAGAACTTATATTATGATTTCACATACATAAGAAAAGATGAAGAAATAGATATGAATATACAAATCTGATGACATAAAGGTTAATGGGCCAACCACATAAAAAATTTTAGAGGTACTAATTCACCCCTCCCCTCTTAGTACATCATTCCAATAATCCCAACAATTGGTATTAGAGCTAAGTCTCTTTCTTGAAAAGCTTAAAGACTTAAGAGAAAAGATCAATACAATGGAAAAATGCACACTGGACAAGACTATTGAGAATAAGAAATTGCAAATTCAGATTTAATATGAGCAGTATAAAGAGGCGAGAGTAAGCATGAGAAATTTTCTTGATGAAAGAAATATTATGGAAACTAGGCTTAATGAAAAATATTATCAAGAAGAGGAGATTCCAGATTACTTCAACTATGCTGGATCATCAACAAGAAAAGCATCAGACACATCAGTAGAAGAGATCAGAAGTCTACAAGAGGTCAATCTACATCTGACAGAGAAAATCAAAATGCTGCAAATCGTTCAAGAGACTCTGATGGTAAATATGATTGATGTCATGAATGATTCAAGAAAAGATGAATCAGAGAGAACATTGGATATTAATGATAGGAAAAAATCTTAGAAAAGTTACAAGAAAAAGAATCAGAGATTCAAAGACTTACTGATCATCACCATGAGATTAATAATCAAAGTATTCTTATGAGTCAAGAGGCAAACAGATTAAATACCAAACTCATTGAATGAATATAGATCATCGGCGAGCTAAGGGAATAAAATGAGAAACTAAAGCATGAAGTCATAATTCAGAATCAACACAATGAATTGATCAAGAAAGCTGAAGATAGAAATAAAAGAATGGATGATTTCCTTGATGGTCAAAGAAGAGAAAACAATGACAGAAGAATAGGGTGCACTGACAATGGAAATCATCTAATCTATCAGATCAAAGGAATGTTTATGCAACTCCAAGAACCAAGAAGCTCTCATGCAATCACTGTGGAAAACCAGGCAACACCTCAAACATTTGTTGAAACAAAATGAAAGGTATTCCTCAATCACAATCTACTTTCATTGGTAATTGTCATAAATGTCACAAGCAAGGACACAAGGCATATGAATGCAAATCCAAACTGGCAAATCCAAAGAAGGAAACCTACATGGAAAAGTATTATCCTACCTTCAAAATGAATGGACATACACATCAGGAGTGCTGGAAAAAGAACAAGAAAGCTTGGACACCAAAAGAACCTGATAATGGCTACAAACTGACAAGAGTTGGTAACTCATGTTTGGGACTATAACACATGGGAAAATTATACAAAATGTGGAAGGTATGGTCATATATCTACCAATTGTATGAGAAAATGGACTATAAGACCAAGAGGATGGTTCAATCTAGGTATGGCATGTTTACATTGTCATAAAGTTGGACATGTGATAAAAGATTGCAAAGACTGACTGACAGAAACAAGCACTTATCCCAATGGAAACACCATTGATGACATCAAGAAGATGAGAATCAAGATGTGGGTAAAATCCACAAACAATGAAGGTGCTGGAAAAAGAAATGAAAGTGATGATGCCCCATCCAATGGATTTGGTGGCATCACTATCTCCAACTAAGTTGCACAAGTAAGTATGGAGCTGCATTATGATAAGTTATATTATGCATTGGTTCCATTACATATTGATCGTACTAAAAAATTAGCATTATTGAAGATGCACTATAATGTTACTTGTAAATATTATTGAAAAACAACCATCAGTTAATGGGTACAAATTAGCATCGGTGAACACACACAGAAAAGTTAACACTACTTACCAAAATTTATCGGTCACTACACAAAATCCAAGTCGCTAAGTGTAACCAACGGACATCAGTGATCTTTGAGCTGACAGAAGTTGTAATCACCACTTTACTGACAATCATCGGTGATGTCACCAAAGGCGCTAGTAACCCCAACACTTTGCACTTACACTGAAGATGTTATTTATGTCACAACCGATGAACTCAGTCTTGGTATACCGATGAGTTGTTGGGCATTAATGACAAATTAGGGCACAAAAGTTATAAAAGTCTAATGGAAGAACTCATTTCACACCTGTAATTTTTGAGCAACGAAGAAGAGCGATTGAAGGGTGACCTCAAAAATATTCTAACTCAACTCAAAGGATTCATGAGCGATCACAGATATTTAGTAAGTACCTACAATCACTGACCACACTGTTTACATTATGAAAACCCTAAATTTTTGAAAATGATGGCATCTACTTCAAGAGTTGAAAAGTTGAAAGAGGATACGAAGAAAACAATTAATCTTATCAGCAACAACACTTGTGTTGAACCTAAATACAAGCTACACCCTAAAATTGCATCACAACTTGATGATTTCAGAGCATTCTCCAGAATCCCATCTAGGGTTTTTCTAGTAGAGGATGTAAGGTCATATATTCATTGCAAGATCTCAGAATTAGGAGATCTAGACCTAGAAAATTCCTATAGGGCACTTTGTGATGAAGCTAGAAACCTAAAAGAAGAGCACATGCATCTGGAAGTGAAAGGTCTCACAAATGCATTACGCTTTCCCATAGTTTTTAAGATAGAATGGATACTGATAGTTCTCAGCAGAATGCACAATTAGACATTATGGCTTTATGAGCCAAAATGAATAACAAAAGATGTTATTCATGTTGTTACTAGATATCCTACAAATGACAAACCACAAGCTCACAAGCACCCATCCTTAAAGGAAGTAGAAAAGCTAACTCGTGTAAAATCAGACAAGAGAGGTCTCAAGGTTAACACTATCACCAACGAAGAACTCAATTTTGGTGCATGTGTGGTAGGATACAAAATATTCTAGGAAAGAAGAATGAATAGCGTAGCAAGCACTGCCATGAGAACAACTTACAAGATCATCAAACTAGGAAAGAAGATGGATCTTGCAGAGATATTGTTGAATCAACTTGAGGAGAACATGAAACTATAATATCTTCAAGGACAAACACTTGTAAGTTTGGTTCCCTCATTATGTGCATGTTCTTTTACTTTGAAGAATACTTTCCTTCCATAGGAAAAGTAGTATGGGATACAAGAAAACCTATAACCATACAGATATGTGAGCATATAGAGTCATTAGGTGCCGATTTTGATGACATAATGAATGAGTATTTCAAAATTATTAAGGAAAATATGCAAGCTAGAACAAGGATACCTCAAAGTTTGATAGAAGAACACAAAGAGGACATATGTTTTATGGTAGATACTGATTTTACCTATATCAAACCAGTAGTACCTAGGAAATCCTAGCTATCACCATTAGAATATGAGATCAAAATAGGACAAGCCACTAAGTGCATCAAGGCACTATTGAATAAACTAGTGAACAATAAGCAAACAAGATTTGGCACTTATGAAGAAGCCAAACCAAAGATCAAGATAGATCTTGTTGTCAAGAAAATTGTAAACAAGAAGAACAAGATGGTTAAAGACTTAAGCAAGAAATTTGCAGTTATAAAAGAAGGTTAAGAGGAAAGAGAAGGAAAGGAGGAACAAAATAAAGGCAAGTCACCTATTGGTGAAGATACATAAAAGAATGACTCAGAGGGTACATATTAAGATTCACCACCTCATCTGTTAGTAATAACTGAGATGGGGGTGAATCAGTGGACTCAAAAATTTATCCTTAAAACTTAACCACCAATCTATAAACCTCATATTATTATTTCCCTAGAAGATGCATGCCATGAAATGCTTTATAATGATTAAATGTCTATCGGTTTTCCTTGTCTATCCTTATTCTCCTTGATTACCGATAAGAAGTAAAACTATTTGCCAAAACTCAGTAAATAAGCAGGGAATACCAATCAATCCAGAAATGCATAAGTGAAATGTAAAGTAGTAAAGAAATAAACCATACACACATAACACATGGATTTTAACATGGAAACATTGTTAAGGGAAAAACCACTGGGACCGGTACCCCAAATTTTCACTCTTTTGAAGTGAGCCCTGTTAGGAGCCAACCTTGTTAAAGGGTACAAACACACTATTATGTGTGACCTTGTTAGAGGATTTTATATATAGAGGTTGTCACTTAGTATTGGGCATCTATTGCTACTATCCTTGAATCAGCCTCCTTCTTAAACTGGCAATAGGTGTCGGGAAAGTCCAATGCTACTTTCATAAATCAACCTTTTTGGCACTCCTTTGGATGTACCTCAATATATATATAAGACTATCAAGTCCTAATCTGTTAAGAGACTTGATGCTTCAATGGTTAAATTGAACACTACGACTTGTTCATGATGCAACTTTGAATTGTAGATTTTCAGATCTATTTAAGTAAATTACCTCTCTGATCAATGTATCAATTCAATATTTGTGCTTCACACTTTCTTCTCTGTGATGTTGTTCTCACTGTTCATCGGTGTCTACAAAATTCCTTAGCTCTCCTTCAGCTTGATTGATCAGGACTATATGAAGATATTCTTCATCATTTTCTCTTCAGCATCTTCTTTTTATTCACTCCCCTTCCCATGCATATGGAAATGAATTAAGATGATCTCTTATATAGACATGATATTCATTGATTCTTGATTCTTGATTCTTGGTCTGATGAACAATCTAGCCAATCTAATTTAAAGCATAACTCCTGATTTGTCTTGCAATTATCTTCTTTCCAACTGTACAAATCATCTTTAAATTAATCACTTAAGTCTGGTCGAATAAAACAATGAAAACAACTAGTTAAGTCTATCTTTAAGCTCTGCCAGCTAGATATTTTGTCAGTTGTTAGGGTTTTTTCTTGCAGGGCTTCTAAAAATGCTTGAATACTTAAATAACTCTATGACTCCCAATGCCTTTGATACTCTGACTCAAGCAAGAGAAAACACTAATTAATGAGGTATTTTGATAACACTTGGGATAACTATTATCACCTCCTTTTTTGAGATCCACTGACTCAGGCATGGTTTACCTATGATTGATTACTAACTTGATAGTATCTTTAGAGTAGATTTTACTTATGCGCTAAATGCTCTATTCTTATATGGATATATAAATGATAATGCAAATAACTATGATTATTCTGAGAAAAATATTGACAATCCAAATCATTATCTTAATGATAACAGACAACAACATAATAAGGAATTTCATCTTTCTTTCCTTTTATAATTCTTATGAACTTAGGAGGAATAACCTATTTTATTTTTTCTTTAATAAATCAACAAACTCCAACTATAATAATTGTGAATACAATTGATTTTAATATATACTCTAAAGGTAATTGATTTTGAATAGTATTGGATATTTTGGATGATGATGGATTACCAAACAAGTTCCTAGACTAGTGCCTATCCTTGGGCTTAGAGTCAAAAGATAAAAATTCACAGAAAATAGACAAATAAAATTACTGTAGGATGCCTTACAACCTACATGCAACTTAGGTAAAGTGCCTTACAAATTACCCTGTCGCTCCCACAATATTATATCAAATACTTAATTATTGATGTACTCTCTGAAACTACTCACAAAGTTTAATTCTCCCCTTAGAAGAAAATTGCAAATAATTAGATAACTACCTTGTAGCCAATATTCTTAACATGCCTTGAAAATTAAACATAAAAGAGTACGCTAAATAAGAAAAAAGACAATAAAAATATGGAATAAAGTTGCACTGTATTTTATTCATAAATTTCCGCTTTAGTACATTTCAAGGCTTGAAGCTCAAAAAATACAGACTGAAATCTAGAAGTCTGGCTTGCCAATATATTTCATCTCCCTTCAAAATATTACAATTTGATCTATTTATATGTTATAACCATCTTGGAATCCTTAAAACAAGGATGCAACAAGCTTCAAATGGTTGTAAAACCCTAACCCTAAAACTTAGGAAAAGACAAAAAATAAGAATGCACCAAGCGGTGGAAAGACAAAATATAGGAATGAAATCTGATATGTTCTTTGTCTGCCTGTGATCTTTGACATCTTTGGTTGTGCATCTTGAGTATAGTCCCTGATTTGACTTTTGGTGATGACTAACCTGTTTGTTTTCCAAAAAATCTGAACTGGATACTCTGACATTCCTTTATTCCTCATCAATGATATCTAAATCTACTGTTATTGGTCTCTTCTTTTTGGGCTTTGTCAGATTATCCCAGGCAGTCACATTCTCTTCCTTCGGCCATTCAAAATTTTGAATATTCTCCAAATGGGTCTTTTTCCTTTCCCATCTAGCATCTGTTATGCTCTTAACATCAGATATGAGTTTATTACAATCTAACTCTGCTTTAAATGCCTCATCAATCAGTGCATTGAATCTTTCCATATCCAATTCTCCCTTATCTGATATATAAATGTCTTTATTTGGGAGTACATTGTCAAAATCTGATAACCATAACCCTAATGGTTTTATTTGATCATCCTCTGTCCTAATAGATGTCACAAATCTATTATATCCTAAGCCAAACATTTTTAACTTAGCATCTACTTGGTTGGCCTTTCCTTTGAAGAAAGATAGAGTAGCACCAATTTTTTCTATCTCAGTACCAACCAAAGTTACTATTTCTGGTATGTCTGACCTTAATGGTTGTACTGATGCTAATATTTCAAAAAGTGTAGTCCTTCCAGACCAAGTAGCATAATAAGGGTTCAAAATTGTCAAAAAAATTGCCACATCAACCTATATACTTGGCAATCTACCATATGCCCCATACACTACATCCATCTTATCCTTAATAGCATTGATTGTATGCTGCAAAATTGACACCAATGCTTCCAAAATCACACCATTATATTCAATGGCTCTCCTCTCTGTTTCAATCAATGTATCCCCTATATCCACACTCTGAATTTCAGCATATGTTACCTCTTTGGGATCAATAGGGGTGGGCTCTGCAATTTCCATTAGTTTCTTAGTAAGTTCACTTATAAGCATATCCTTCTCCTTAATTTTTATCAGTGCAAGCTCTCTATCTTTTGCAATATCACTAGCATCGCTAGTAATCTTCTGTAGTTTCTCTGAGAGTTGAACTATTTTAGCTTCATTAAGCTGAGAAACATTGGTTAGAAGCTAGGATACCTCAAGATCCCCTATATTTTGAAGTGTCCAAAAAATGTTACTTCCCTCCATCTTCTCTTGAATATTCAGAAGGGATAGCTTTTTATCCTTCAGAGCTAAGCTCCATATTGCAAGTGCTTGGGATTTAGGGCTATACCCAAATCCATCAACCATATCTCCCACCTGGGTCTCTGATGATAATTTTATATCAGGCTGTCTCCTTATTTGGTCAATAATGAATGCTGAAGATAAGTCCCAACCCTCAACAAGTAGTATCCCACTAGCCTTTACCAATAGTCTTGCTTGTTCAGGAGTAATCTCTTCTGATTCAACATCAAAATCCTGTAATGTGTAAAGATCTTCTTGGGTGACTGGATCACCACCTTCTAATTGTAACTTCTTTTTGACTTGTTGTTTATTCCATATTAAAAAGTCTTTGAATTTCTTTATCTTGATGAAGTTATCATCCTTAAGGAATTCTTCTTGATGAATCAATCTTTCATTAGTTGATGATCTCATAGGTAATTCCTCATCTACCTCTATATCCTTTTGTAGCCTTTTTCTAGCTCTGATCTATTTTCTGAGTAAATTATCATAAGGTCTATCCCCTGTTATCAATGCTCCAATTCTGTCTGTTCTTTTCCTCTGGGAAGGCTCACCTATTTCCACTTTTTGTCTCTTAGGTGGAGGCTCATTTGTGACCTCCTTTTTAGGGACCTTTGTTAGGTCAATGATCTTCTCCTCTTCTACCATACACCCTACAGGAACTACTTGATACTCTAGATGAGAAACCGGTGGGGGAAAACCCTAATCACTATCATCATCATACTGAGACTCAGAATGGTCTTTACTGCCCTTCTCAAGAACTATCAATGTTTCTTCTAATTTATTACATAGAAGAGTATGATTTTCGATCATTGCTTCTAACCTTTTCAAATATGGAAAATTGGGAAAGAAGCCTCCAAATTTGAGTCCTTTTCTTTTCACCTACCTTTCCAGGTCCAAAATTTCATTGAACTTAGTTTCTCTTTTGTTTATTTCTTCATCTTCCATGATATTTCTTATCAGGTCTTCCTCCATACATTCTTCATGTATTCTGGTGTAAGGGATAGTGGGTGTAAGCAATTTTCTTGCACTAATGATGAATCCCTCTATATCCACATGCTTATGGAAGGAATAACTCATCCTGTAATGATTCATCTATGCATTTATCGGGTCCACAAACTTCTTCCCAATAGTGAAATTGTAAATTCTGAACTGCCTAGGGGTAAAAGTGTCCTTCCTATGTGGAGCCAAGTGCTCATTGTCAACCAGAATCAATTGTCTACTGAATTCAACTGCTACTATCCTTGGTGGCACATAAAATGGTAAAATATGTTGGGGTTGAGGGAAACCATAAACCCTCATTATTGTAAAGTTCTTCTCAAAATAGAAATCACCCCAATTATGATCTCCTGGCCATTTTTCCAAATATTGACAAGGCCACAATAGCTGGATAACCTTAACAGGCAATCTGGTCTTCTCTACACCCAAACATTTAAGAATTTGATATATTATCCAATTCTCAAAAGCACAGAACTCCTATTCCCTGGAAGTATTATTCCATATTTTGAGCCAAAACTAAACAGGGTTATCTTGACCATGATGAAATCTCTGTGGCTGCAAGTTATGACAATCCATAATTGGATAATTATGATATAGGATCAAATGCATAAGTATTGAATAGTGTAAAAACCTTGGATGATTCTTCTTGCTTTGGATATCAATGAAGCCCGGATGCATTTGATCAATGATGTATTGAATGTAGTCATAATTGGAAATAGTATGGAAACTCTACATATCCAATACCATCATTAAAATGTCTGAGGTAATTCTGTCAGCTCCAACATCTATTCCCAACACTCTACATAATGCATAAGCTATATATTTGACATAGAAATTCACATCCTTATAACAATATGCGGTTGTACCTGCCATTGGATGTATGTATGCTTTCATCTTCTTAGGGACATGGAAATTCTTGATATCCTTGGCTGCAATGTCTGCTTCCCTAACATATATGTTTTCCAATATCTAAAGGTTTATCTCAATATTCATGGGATAGTAGACATTAAAAGCTTTCATAAATGTATTACGGTCTACGTTAAGTAGGGGTTTTCCATCATCCCTTTTAATAATTTTGGACAAAGGATCATACCTACTAGCCAACTCTAGTATGAAATCAACATCAATAAACACATCTGGGACAATTAACCTAGCTAACCCACAAGTCCAAGGGCTTGAGATAGGCATGGTTTCATCACTATTCTTAAAAAATCAATTAAACAATGAATACCCTAAAGACCCAGGCATCTTTGCATCTCTAGTATATGCCATGTTATCTATCAAGGTGTTAGCACTTACCTTTCTATTCTGGCTTGACCCTGGCAACAACATAAGAAATTCATCTGAATAATTTATCTTACCCTTTGACTCATCCTCTATATCATCATTTTTTCCACTGGAAGAAGCCATGCTCTGTGCTCGACTCATTTTTCCTTGTTCTGTTTATCAACTTTTGGTACCAATATCGAAACAAATCTATCAACAAACCCTTGCTATCAACCTATAAACCCTTTGCAATTCTGAATTCAACCACTAGACACACCATATCTTTCTCTCTCTATCAAATTCTAAACTACTGAATTACCTATTGAATTCTCTATTTCTAGAAATTTTACTTACTCAGAAAGTACTTAATACTTCACAAACCCTTTGCATCTGAGAAAATGAAATCACGGTAAAATGAAATGATAAAAAGGCAAAATACTTATAAGAAATAATTCAATGCATACATCTCCTCAAACTGGTAAACTAGCATTTAGTCACTTTCGCAATTAGTTTCACATACTATGTCATCAATTTCTAGTTCTAGCCGTGGAAATCAAACTATCAGACAATCAATTGCAAATGAGTGATTTTGTATAGAAATGTTATAAAATTCAAAGTGTAATAAAATTTGATTGGCCACATTTACTTAGACTATGGCTAATTCTCCACCTGTTATAATCTTTAACATCTAATTGGTTAACAACTATCCATGGTGGCGCTGTTGAAAAGTCATTTTTTAACTCTGATCAACTTCCAGCGACTTGGTGACTGAGTAGTCTCATTGTCATATCATAATCTAGATAACTATAGTTCCCTCAAGAGACTTGGTGACAATGTTGTTTTCAAACTACTTTCTAACCTCTAGTTTATTAAGAGACTCGGTAACTGAGCAATCTCCAAGTCACTGGATAACTTCTGAACTATGGTTTCAATCATGAGACTTCCCGACTACCGTTGGATGCAATCTTTAATCAACGGTTGTTGCTAAGTCTCATGTTCCTTTTCTTAACTCACTTTTAATCATGACACTCAGTGACAACATTTAAACTATTAACTTATAAACTCAACCCATAACCATGATTTATATCAGGAGACAATGCGACAACATAGTCTCAAAGTCGCTTTATAAAATCTTTAACTCTGATTAAATCTCAAGACAACGCAAGTATCATCAGATCTTGACTTAGAATCAATGATAGTCACGAATTCTCCTTATTGTTTTAGCATATTCCAACTGATCAAGAGACTACACGACAAAGCCTTTTTTCCATGTCTCGTGATGATAAAGAATATTCACTTTTTCTTAGGTGACCCAGTGACTAAGAAATAAAGCACATGCCGATAAATTTAACTTAAGTGCCAAAAAGGTAACAAGAAAATAAGACAAGTTTCAAAAAATTAGGGCTTCTTCACATTTTTTCCTAGGAAATACTAGGGTTTAGGGTTTTTTGACATTCTTAAAATGATTTTGAGGCAAAAAGACCTACAAATAACAAAATATCATCATTTTAAATCATGATCTTAACTTTCAGGATACAGGGGATAACCGACAATTCCAAAAAATTAATAGGGAAAACATCAAACAGGAAATACCACTAACATTATTTTTTGAACTGTATGTTCTGTCGGTCAACTCTTCAGTTAGTCATCAGTGACAACTGATAGTTTTGTCAGTGTGACTCCAGTTAGCTTTGGGATCTCCGTCCTTCAGGCAATATAGGATTTTTACTTGTCGGGGAAATCTATTTTTGGCTTGTCAAACATCCTGTGGTTTTGCTTCGTCGGGCAACACTATCTTTTGTTCGTCAAGTATTACTATGAATTTTCTTCTTTTCCTTTACCGATGGTGTGCACTCCATCGGTATTGTCTGTCACTTAGTGAATACTTGACTTTTATGCATTGCTAAAAGAATAACCTTTATTCCTTTGGTTCTTTGAATTCTTTGGCATTATGTACATGACCGTACAAATGATATCAAGTTGATATCAATGATAATACAAACCATTAATTGATTTAATATCTTGCATTATCTTCAACTTAACATTATCAAACATTCAATCAGTTACATGTCATCAATCTCTCCCTTTAGCATTGATGGCAACATACTATATTATCATACTATACAATTTATAATACAATATGAAATACAACAGTTGAGATTCATCAAACTACCAATCATTTTGTTATGATAACCGATAAAAATGTCTAACTATCGGTAAGCTCTGTTTTAGCTTAAATTTGATTCTTGCATCTCTTTGTCTTATGATGTGTTGTGTCCTCTTCTTGTGTCAATTTCTCTCCTTTGACTCTTTGTTAGCAACTCTCCCTTTGTATAATCTTTACAATCTCTCTCCCTTAGGATATAATATCTCCCTGTTGGAGTAATCTGATAATGGATAATCTTTATCCTTTTCTAAAGACTGTGATAATATGGATAATCTCTCTCCCTTTGACAACAATGCCAAACAAATATTTTACAAATATCTGACATTCATGTCAAACAATCATTTTTCTCCTATCCATAATATATTCCTTGAATTTCCCTTATCCATCAGCAATACAACAATATGTTATGGTGCTTGGTTTTGATATATACCTGTTTGTATATAGATGTAGCTTTGAATTTCATTTTTTTTTGCTTGCATCAACATGACTAATATTCTGATAATACATAGGTTGATGCAGCCTTCAGCCATTTTACTGACTGGTAGACAAGGGTTTGACCCCTAGTCTCTTCCTCAAGTACTAAAATGTATCCTTGGTCGGTGGCTTGGTGAAGATGTCAGCCAATTGTTCTTTTGATTGCACATACCCAAGTATCACCTCCTTTTCTTGAACTTCTTCTCTCAAATAATGATACTAGATGACAATGTGTTTAGTCTTTGCATGCATGAATAGATTCTTGGAAATTGTTATTGCACTGGTGTTATCACAATAGATAATCACTAGTTCTAAGATCTTCATATGCATACCTTCCAGCAACTGTTTGATTCATGCCATATTTGAGCAATTTACAGCAGCAACAACATACTCTGCTTCTATAGTGGACTGAGAGATGCATCCCTGCTTCTTGCTAATCCATGTGACAAGTCTATCACCCATAAATAATGCTCCTCTAGTTTTTCTCTTGCAGTCATCAAGATTTCTACCCTAATCAGCATTGGTAAACAACTTAAGTTCAAATTTGCCTTCTCTTCCATACCATAAGCCAAATTCCTAAGCATTCTTCAGATATCTTAAGATTCTTTTCACAGCAATCATATGTGATTCCCTGGGGTTAGTAGAAAATCTAGCAACAATTCCTACTGCATGTGCAATATCTAGTCTAGTGTGTACAACATACATGAGTTTTCCAATCATTGATATGTAAAAATTCTGATTTACCTTTGTTGTCTTGTCCTCCTTTTTTAACTTACATCTAGTAGCCATCGATGTTCCAATTGGTTTGGACTCTTCCATCTTGAATATTTTCAGGACCTCTTTAATGTATTTGGATTGTGTAATGAAAATGCCTTCACTTTGTTGTATGATCTGTAGACCAAGAAAGAACTTGATCTCTCCAAACATAGACTTCTCAAACTCTTTGCTCATCTCATTAGAAAATGATTGTCATAGCATATCATTGCCTCCAAATATGATGTCATCAACAAATATTTCAGCAATCAAAGTGTTAGCACCAATATCTTCCTTTAAATAAAGATTACTATTTTCACTAGTCCTTATAAATTGAATACTTATTAGATAGGAATGAATTCATTCATACCAGGCTCTAGGAGCTTGTTTTAATCCATGCAAGGTTTTATCAATTCTACATACCATGTTTCTTTTGTTTGGATTAACAAACCCTTATGGTTGCTCAATGTATACCTCTTCTTCAAGTATTCCATTTAGGAATGTTGACTTGACATCCATCTGGTATACCTTGAATCCTTTGAATGCATCATAAGCAAGTAGTATTATTACTCTTTCTATCCTAGAAATGGGTGTAAAGGTCTCTCCATAGTTTATACCTTCCTCTTGTGCATACCCCTTGCATACTAGTCCTACTTTGTTTCTTGTGACTTCTACATTCTCATTCAGCTTATTCCTGAATATCCATTTAGTACCGATGATATTCTTGTCATCTCGTCTTGGCACAAGTGACCAGGTCTTGTTCTTTTCAATCTTCTCAATCTCATCATTAATAGGACTTATCCATTTTTCATTATCTAGTGCAGCATTGACATATTTTGGCTCAAACTCACAAATTAAACAACTTGATTTTAGACACTTACTTCTTGTTCTTGTACCAGCTTTCTTATCTCCTATGATCTAGATTTATGGATGGTTCCTTCTTACATATCTGGAAAGTACAGGTGAAACTCTTTGTGTATCAACTTGATCATCATTTTGATCTTTATTCTGTTCTTCATCACCTTCCACATTATTTTGATCATCATTCTAACCGTTGGTATTTGCAATCTGACCATTAGTTGCAACATTTTGTTGTTCTGGAATTAAGCACTGTTTCTCTGGTAGAGTGTTAGGTTCTTCATAATATACAAACTTATTTTATTCCTCTGGTTCTTTTGTGCTTTCTAGTTCATTATTTTTTGCAAATTCATCTATCTTACATTTGCACTTTAAACAATTTTTTTAGAAGCCTTGATAAGACATTTATAAGCTTTTCTCTTGGTGGAATACCCTAGAAATATACCTTCATCACTCTTGGCATCAAGATTTCCATTTCTATCATCCTTTAAGACATAACATTGACTACCAAATATTTTGAAGTAACTTACATTGGATGTTTTACCATACCATAGCTCATAAGGTGTCTTCTTTGCGTCCTTCTTCAATTGTACTCTGCTAAGTGTGTAGACAACAGTACTGACAACTTCCCTCTAGAATATTTGGGTGATGCCTTTCTCTATCATCAGTGTTCTGGCACAATCAACTATTGATCTTTTCCTTCTCTCAGCAATCCCATTTTGTTGTGGTGTTCTTGGTGCAGAAACCTATCTTTTTATACCATGCTCATTACATAAATTTGTGAATTCATCTGATATAAACTCTCCTCCTCTATCTGATCTCAAAAATTTCAAATCCTTACCACTTTGTTTATCTACCATAGCCTGATACCACTTAAACATCTTGAATGCTTCAAATTTATCTTTTAGAAACATAACTATCATCATTCTACAGTAATCATCAACAAAAAGAATAAAATATCTATCTCCATAATAACTCTTTGTCCTCATTGGTCCACATAAATCAGTATGGACTAATTCTAGATTATCATTAGATGTATGAGTTTTACTTTTGAAACTAGACTTTGTCATTTTACCTTTTTCATAATTCTTGCACATGATGTTGTCTAGCTTTGTCATCGTCAGTAAGCCTCTTACATTTCTCCTTATACTTATTTTCATCATGTTGTCAAAATTCACATGACACAATCTTTTGTGTCACAACCAAATGTCTTTGTTTCTAGTCATTAATAAAGTGGTTTTAGTATCATTCAGATAGAATAAGTTACCTTTAGTATGTTCACTGGTATGAATCAGTCTTCCTGATTCATTGAAGATTTTTGTCTTCTTGTTCTCAAACACTACTCTGTGACCTGAATTATTCAGCTGAGTAATAATCAACAGATTATAATTCAATCCTTTTACCCAATAATAATTTTCACATTTAATCAGGTTTTTCAACATTATACTTCCTTTACCTTCAACTGGACAAGGTGTATCATTACCCATTCTTACTATACCACCATTATAATACTCAAAACTGTCAAACTTTTCTTTGTCACCAGTCATGTGGTGAGTGCAACCACTATCTATAATCCATATGTCATTCTTTCTAACCTTAGATATAAGAACAATTTTTACATACCTTTCATCTTCATCTGAATCATCCTTCACAGCCACAAAAACCATCTTGATGTCATCATCAAGTTCGGTGTCAGTATCTTCATCTTTGCAAGCAGCTAGGTAGCTAGCTTTCTTTCCTTTGTCCTTTTAGTCTCGGGTATCTCTTTTTTCTAATTGTTGGTAACCTCTATAATATTTGTTATCACCTTTGTCATATTTCTTCTCAAAATATCTATCATTACTTCTATCATATTTTCTTCTGTTAGAAAATCTTGCAACAAAGTGTCCAATCTCTTTACAATTAAAGCATACAAGGGGTAACTTGCCTTTGTATTTACCTTTGCCTCTCTGCATTCTTCTAGCCATAAGTGCTTCTATTTCATCTAGATCTTCTTGTTCACTTTCACTTTCACTATCTCTTCTAGATGTGTGTCTATGACCTGATTTGCTTCCTCTCATAGAAGACTTAAATGCAGACTCTAAATTTGGTAAGACACTGTTATCAAAGTTGTTCATCTCAAATGAAATTAGTCTACCAATTAAACTATCAAGAGTAACTGTATTGTTTTCTACTACTCTCATTTCTTTAATGGTAGAAACTCTAATAGCATATACAGGTAGTAACGTTCTTAATATTTTACTTACCACTGTCTCCTCTTCAAGTGTACCTCCAACTCCTCGTATAGCGTTGACTACTTCTTTGATTTTTGTGTTGTACTATGTTATGTTTTCTCCTTCTTTCATTCTGAGATCATCAAATTTTACTCTAAGGCTTTCTGCCTTGGCTCTCAGAACATTTGTATCACCTCCATGTATAAGCTTCAGTTTGTCCCACATCTTCTTTTCTATTTTGCAATCCTTGACATCTTCAAATTCCACATTAGAGAGTGAGGAAGAAAGCTCTATAACCATGCGGTTGTGTTCATTCTTTTTCCTTAATTGATCTACTGTTAATGATCCTGTGGGAAACACATATTCAGTATCTAGGAATTGAGTAACATCATTACCAATACCTGATAAGTGGGGTCTTATCCTTCTTTTCCATGAAGAAAAGTTGTCTTTGTTCAACTTAGGCACATCTCGTCTATTCATCTTGTGATCTTGACTTAGGTCTTGAAACCTTCCTTTCTAAGCACACAAACTCTGATACCAATTGTTAGTAATAACTGAGAGCGGGGGGGGTGAATCAGTGGACTCAAAATTTTATCCTTAAAACTTAAACACCAATCTATAAACCTCAAATTATTATGTCCCTAGAAAATGCATTCCATAAAATACTTTATAATGATTAACTATCTGTTAGTTTTTCTTGTCTATCCTTATTCTCCTTGATTACTAATAAGCAGTAAAACTATTTACTGAAACTCAGTAAATAAGTAGAGTATAAAAATCAATCCAGAAATGCATATGTGAAATGTAAATAAGTAAAGAAATAAACCATACACACATAACACATCTATTTTAACATGGAAACCATGTTAAGGGAAAAACCACTGGGATTGGTACCCAAAATTTTCACTCTTCTGAAGTGAGCCCTGTTAGGAGCCAACCCTGTTAAAAGTTACAAACACACTGTTAAGTGCGACCTTGTTAGAGGATTTTATACATAGAGGTTGTCAGTTAGTATCGGGCATCTATTGCTACCATCCTTGAATTAGCCTCCTTATTAGACTATCAATAGGTATCGGGCAAGTCCAATGCTATTTTTATGAATCAACTTTTTTGGCACTCCTTGGGATGTACCTCGATATATAGAAGACTGTTAAGTCCTGCTCTATTAAGAGACTTGATGCTTCAATGGTTAAATTGAAACACTATGACCTGTTCATGATGCAACTTTGAATATCAGATTTTCAGATCTATTTAAGTACATTACCTCTCTGATCAATGTATCAATTCAATCTTTGTGTTCCACACTTTCTTCTTTGTGATGTTGTTCTCACTATTCATCGGTGTCTATAGAATTCCTTAGCTCTCCTTCAACTTGTATGATTAGGACTATATGAAGATATTCTTTATCAATTTCTCTTCAACATCTTATATGATTGCAATGCATAAAAAAAAATTTAATCTAAATGATAACAATGCATGATTAATCTATGAAAAGAAATATGCAAATCTAATCTACGAAAATAAACATGAATATAATCTACATGAGTAGCCATGGATGCAAGAAGAAGACAAGAAGATAGAGAAGTAACGAAGTTGTAATATCTAAGCTTGAGTGCTCAAATCCTCCTCCAAAATTGCTCTCCAAACCTGCAACATAACAATACTATGAAAACCTAATATATGAATGATTGATGATCGATGATTATCAAATGAGAATGAGAGATTTCCTTTTAAAGGAAAGTGAACGGTTGAGATTAAGAGGTAAAAAGAATTGATCAATGGTTGAGATTAAGAGGCAAAAACCCACCACTTAGGAAGATGTGAAGAAAAAGGGATTTTTATTTAATTTTCATTTAATTTACTGCCTTTTTCATCAAATAAAGTGCTTTAAGTGGGGATTTTTATTTATTTAATTAAAAGAGGGGTTTTATTTATAATTAAATAAATTAGAAGAATTTTATTTAATTAAATGGGGGAAATTGAATTTAATTAAATAAGAGG
>MU225456.1:627513-736202 GCA_018584345.1 Thuja plicata | reverse complement strand
ATGATCAAACCTTAGGAAATATTGAAATAATTGAATAATTGAATTAATTACAATTTGATCAAGGAAATTGATTTGAATTGAAAATGTTCCAAAGCATTGATTCAGGAAATTGATAAATTGATAAAATTATAAATGGGGCCCAAAGTCTAGGCGACCATTTTAGGGTGCATACAGCTATAAGTACCTTTGCCCTCATTATCAAAAAAGGAGGAATGTATAATACATATGTACAATATACTATATCAGAAAAAGGAAATAAAAAGGAGAAGTCAATTATATGTACATAAACTTACACTTACCAACATATGCATAGGGGGAGTCATTTAATGACTAAGGGAGAAGTATACACATGTGTAAATACTAATACATCAAGTATGTCACAGATCAATTTTTGACACTAATGTCAAAGGGGGAGATTGATGACATTAAGTTTTTCTATTAGTATACTTAAAATGAAAAAAATGATAAAATTCATCGGTATAGGCATAACCAATGGACAACAAGCATACCTGACAAAATGACAATGTCTATCATAAAAATGTTAAGTATAGAATTGCTTGACAAACACTGGCAAGTGTCAAACTGATGATAAGCATTACTGACAATACAGTTTTGATAACATCGCCGATAGAGTAGAAAAGTGGATCTGACTTTACATGTCAGATAAAACATTATAATTCTATTTATAGAGTTTTTTTTGTTTTTTTTAAATTTACTTGAGGGTCAAGAAAGCATAGTGTAAATGTTTTAAAGCATCGTAATGGATCTAAAACATAACTAACTAAAGATCAAGGTCAAGTTTTAAACCTTGGATATAGAGTTAATTTGAAAAGGGCGAATCAAAAATAGAACTAGAAACTAGTATAAATAGATGTTCAATCATTTGAAATGAAGAATGATTGAAATAACTTGGATAAATAATTATAGCCATGGAGAGCATCTAAGTAGCAGAAGAGAATTCATGCAAAGTTCAGAAACAGATCATATCAGTTCTCAAGAACACAGACAAGGCTACCGACGAGTAGAGACAAGGTATCATTCAATCACTCAAGGTGATTACTTATACTTTGTAAGCTTTACAGGATCTGTTATCAGCAATTAGAGATTGCATACACTATCAGATCAACATTTATATTGTAGTTGCATTCTAACAAGTGCATCACATCTAAAATCCTTTTGTAGAAGGTGGACTTAACAGTTCTTTATAAATCTCTTAATAGAGTGCACACTTAACAGTGTTGCTAAAGCTTCAAATGAAGTAGATCCTAATGGGTCTCCACACTAATACTCCTAACATGGTAGATCATCAGAAGTGATCAAATTGTAAGGCTTAACTGTCTCCCTTCTAATCTGTAGATAGTGAAGTTTTGTGGGTAGACATCCCCACCACAATTTTTACTTTCTAACAAGAGTTTTCTACGATATCATATCATGTGTTATGTGTTATTTACTTTCATGTATATTTCTTGAATGTTATACATGTAAAAAACTTATATTATGATTTCACATACATAAGAAAAGATGAATGGATAGATAGGAATATACAGATCTGATGACACAAAGGTTAATGGGCCAACCATATAAAAAAATTTAGAGGTACTGATTCACCCCTCCCCTCTCAGTACATCATTCCAATAATCCCAAAATTTTAGAGGTAAATCCAAGATTTGGATGAATGGAAGTTTGGTCCATCATAGTTGTCACAAAATTGGCCATACTCGAAGAGACTGCAGGACCAGAGTGCCAACACCTACCATTGATCATATAAAGAACCAGATGAATCATACATGGAGAAAGAAGGAAGAATCAAGTAGCAGTGGAACCAAAGAAGCTGAGATCACCCAATCCAATGGATCAGGTGATCACACTACATCAAATTAAGGAAATAAGGTATGTAAGGAATTTTTGTACAAATAATATATCTTACACCAGGTCCTGACATTAGTTATAATAAAGTCCATATCTGCATAAGTTAAGATGTACTAGGAAAGATCTAAGGAAAGAATTGAAAAAAGAGTTGATATGCACAATGGGCGTCGAGCATCAGTATTTATGTAGCGACCGAGTGTTTTAGTATGTGTCGAGCTATCATATCGACCAAGATGACAGTAATGACCGAGTTGAGTATGTATTAACTGAGGCGATATCTTGACTGAGTGAATGAAGTGAATTATCCAATTTGTTGCATAAGGACAAAGATAGTTGTATTTTAATCACTATGTATGGAACATTTTATGAAGACCTAATTTGACCGTTTGAAGATTTATTATGGATTTTTGGCATTCATTTTCATTTCACCAAGCAATTAGAGATTTTGCAAAGTGATTTCAAGGCAAATAAGAGTGAATTTGTGCAAAGACTGTAGAGATTGAAATTTGTGTCATTGGAAAATAGTGTGAAGTGATAATATTTGTGGTTACCGAGTTACATAAATTTCATATTTTGAACCCTAATCAGAAAAATAGCCTTCTATTAGAGGGAATAAGCTAGGAAAAGAGTTGATGAATTTTTAGTTAGTGAGAAGTGATGCATGTGAACCACAAAATTTTTTATTTGTTCCTGAAGGCACGGTGAAGGGAGATCTTTCTAGAGCATTGTCATTGATTCCACCCAAAGTTTTGATGATACATGATGTAAGGGCATGCTATATGTGCAAAGTGAGTGAGATAGGAAATGTTGAGCTGAGGGGAGCCTACAATAAACTATGTGAGAATGGGGCATTGAAGGCTAAACATCAACACATTTTCAATAAAGGGTTAGTCTATGCTCTAGATTTTCCCTAGGACTTCAAAATTGAATGGATCAAGATCGTTCTTAGTAGAGTTCATGACATACAAATCTGGTTAAAGGATGGGAAAGTAAAGATTACTAAGGAGATCATGCATCGAGTCACTAGTTACCCTACTCTGACTGGGAAGAAAACCATGTGATGTGTGAACAAGGAGATAGTTAAATAAAACACAAAGGAAGTATGGAACAAGAGAGTAATGATGATATCTACCATCACTCATCCTGAGATTCACTTTGCATTGAGAGTGATTTCTCACAAATTCTATCAGTCAAGAAGAGAAAATTGTGTCCACTATGTTGTAGTAGACCAGACGTTGAAGATTGTAAAGAAAGATCATAAATATGACCTTGTCGATCTATAGTTGGTGCAATTGGCATAAAATCTATCATCCTTCAAGAAGGAAAATAATTCCATGTATATGAAGAAGAAAAAATGTAGATCACTATGAAATTGAAGTCTAAAACTGTGGAAAGGAAGAGAAAGAAGTTAGTGAAAAATATGGAGAAAATACTAGGACAAGATGCAGAGGATGATGCACCACTAGAGATCACATAAGGTTAGGGTGAAGACCAATCAAGTGATTTTGAAAAGATAGAGGATGAGGATGTAGGAGAACAATAGAAGGGTAAGTAACCAATGGTTGTTGAGCCTCTAATAAATAAAGGTATAAGGAAGTTTCCTACTCCTCCTGTCTTAAGTAGACTGAGAACTAGGGCATCCAAAATGTAAAACCAATTGGGCCACAAAAGAAAACTACAGGAGAAGGCTCTGGTAAGAGGAAACAAGTTCAAACTAAAGTTGTGTCAAGTCATCCTGTGAAGAGACCAAGAAGAAAGTTAATATTGGGCAAAGAGGATTATGATGAAGAAATGACAACAACTGATCATGTTAGTAAAGTTAAAATTGCTACTCATAGGCATCCAACTAATGTCCATCAAATTTGTGAAAACATAAAAAATCTCAGCAGGTTTAGCATGATTTAAGTTCATCAAGTATGAAACATTAAGAAAACCTAACAAGGAAAAGATTGAGGATGCTATGATGAATATGTTGATAAAATTCAAGATGCCACCTTTGGAAATTGGAAGTTCTATCCTTGATGAAATATTGGAAAAAATTGATGAGAAATGGTAGTTTTCCATCATGACCGAGAAAGAGATAACAAAAGGCTCTTTAGGCAAAATAGTGCTCAAGTTGACACATAAAAAAAGAAGAAAATTCAGGGAGGATTATAGAAATAGGTTCATTCCTAAGATGAGGCCATACTCAATACTGAAGAACAAAGTTGAAGAAGTTGTTCAACATGGCCAAAGAATTTGGAAGACAATCTTTGGACTGAGAATGAGCAAGGATACAAACCAATATAAAAGCACATCTAGATAGATAGAGCTAGATAAAAATGAAGACATAGATGAGTCAGAGCATCTTGTAGAAGATAAAATGGAGAAAGTTGAAGAGAGTGAATAATAGGATGTGTTCATTTTTGATGATGTACTTGAAGACACACAATTGAAAATTAATAACTTAACCAAGGAAGAAGTCAAGGGATTTGCTACTACCGATGTAGCTTTAGATGTACACCTCCCAAGCACCAATCCAGTCTTAATCCCAATTCATGATTATACAGAGATTAAAAGTGCATCAAATATGGATTCAACACTCCAAAGCACCATCCCAATCATAGTTGAGGATTCATAGCATATAAGTACTGATGAGAAGGATAAGCTAGAAATCTTGATTCCACATTCCCCTACCATGGCTTATCCTAAAGTGACTACAAAAGATGAGGATAAAATCATAGAAGATCAAGCAGATAGGGTAGTAGTAATCAAGGAGAGACAAGAGCCTATGGAGCAAGAGGTTATTTAGGCACTTGTACAGCTACCTATTGTTACACTTCCTGAACAAAATACTATAGATACACCTGATCAGCATGTAATGAGTACTCAAAAGGAGTTAGTCTTAGTTAGTGCTGATACTAGAAGATTAAAGGAAGGTCAGAGACCAAAAATCAGTTCACAGGACACTAAGAAGAAAAAGTCACATAAGAAGAAGGACAAGTCTTCTCTCTCACCAGTCACACTAGATGAAGTTATAGTTCTTCTGAAATGGGACACTGATAACTTAACTTATGAGAAGATGCAAACCTTTCAAGATCTACTAAAAAGAAAAAGGAAACAAGAGGAACTACAAAGAGAAAATCAACAAAAACATGTATTACATGAAATCAAGGACATTTTTGTTGATGGATTTGACTTGCAAGATATAGATGAGAAAACTCTTATTATATATCAATTGGTTGATATTGTAAATAAGGTGAAAATTGATGATATAGAGGCAAATGTAAAACTAATGGGATGGTATGCAAGAAAGTTTGACAACAAAATTCTAGATAAGGTTGCCATAGAATTAGCTGTGAAAAAAGTTGAACTTTTTGAGTCAATAATTATTTTGGAAGAAGTTGCAAATAATGTTTATTCCTTGTATAAACAACACTATGTAATGTTGAATTCTTTACAAAGGATAATATACAACTTATTGAGAAGATACAATAAGATTTGAGGTCAATGGGAAATTAATTGAGCATGGATGCAAGTTCCAACTCCTTTCATTTTTCTGGATTGACTTTGGCCCAAGGGAGATTACCCGAGCTCATTGCTAATGATGGAAGAATAAGGGAAAAATTGATTTCTATTCAAACCATTTTGACACCTCACTTGGAGGCTATGCACGGAGAATTACAAACCATAAAAGAACTAGTAAAGATAGATCCACCCTCTTTTGAAGAAATTATAGTTAATCTAGTTTCCCAACTAGATATCAAATTGGAGGTTTTGTAGTCTATAAGAATCAGATTGGACAACGCTTTCGCAATGGTCCTTCAGCTCCACAAACAATTTTTGTATAGGTATTGCCTGACCCTAGATGGAAAGAGTGACAAAAATAAGGGGGAAATGAAGTAAAGACAAAAGGGGAAGACAAATGTTGATACATGTAACATATGTATATTTTTGTATACAAAGTCATAAACTTAGCAGGAGTACTATGTACTTATGTACTATTTTTATTAAAGTATTGAAAATTTATGACAAAGTGGTTTTGCCACTAATGTTAAAGTGGGAGGGTATGTACAGGATCATGGTATGCCAAAAACTGGTGATGTGCAAAAATGAGCATTTCATTCATCCAAAAGTGCACCCAAAAGTTTGTTGACTTTTTACTAGGCCTAGGTGTCAACACACATGGCCAAGTCAAAAGCCAAAGCTAAAGAATTAACGGATATCTGATATTCATCAGTGACAATATATTTTTACCCTCAGCTGCATTCAACATTTTCATTGTGAAAATATTAAAGCAGCCAAGCAAGTATATTGTATATCCGTTAGAGATCATATATCTAATTTTCTACAGTAAAGAGGTAAGTTAAATTTATAAGTTTCATTTTTGTTTTTGGTTTTTGAACTGAAATTTTTTTTTTTTTTTTTAAAAAACTAGGGTTGAAATGATATTGTTTATTGTTTTTTAAAACTAATTATAAATTAGGGTTGAAATGGTAAAAACTAGGGTTTAAATTGATATTCTTTATTGTTTTTAAATCAGACATGGATTCAAACCAATCAGAAAACCCTCCGAATGAGTCTGCAAACAATCCAGAACCACCTCAAGACAATCCCCTGCCTTCAGAAGACCAACCAGTCTCAAACCCTCGACCATTATAAGATCTCATAGGAGACAAACTAAAACAACTTAGAGGATATTATACCACATATACGAATATCCCCACATTGCGCCCCATCTTTTCCACATTGAACTCCATTATTGAAATTAGCATGGAGAAACTCAGAGAGAAACACAATGTTTCACTTCTTTGGCATGAAGTCATGCATGCCTAGTTTGAGGATGGGCTTGACTATGATCAAGTTATGGATCTATATATAAAAAAACATGACAAATTTAAAATTTTTGTTGATCCCAAAACCAGTTTAAAAGTGGACCCTAGAAAATGAAGTTGTCAATTAAATGGTACACAAATGATGCAATACATGAAAAATTTTGGTATCGCTGGTGGATGGTTTTGATAGACCACCCTATAGAAATTTGGATTTCCCATTATATTTCATAAGAAAATTCTGTGTTGAATTTGTGCTCGGTCATAAGGTAAATTATTGGAGAATAAGACAGAACCAGGGCATAGGCTTAGGTGCTCCTTAGGATAGGCCAAGGGCACAGTGGGTTAAATCTCGCACATATGTCCCCCATCCTGAGATTTTACCACCTACTATAGTGCAGCATCCTGATATTATTTTTGAGGCTGACTCAGAGACTATTTAATTCATTCACACCTTGAGTGATCTACTAGTTAGGAAGAGTGTGGCATTGTTGCCTCCTCATGCTGATGCTTGTGACCCTTCCACATCCTCCATGAGCTCACATGTTTGTCTTCCCCATACTTGCGTTATGTGCAAGAATATGTGCCTGGGTTCCCTGAATGGTAGTGATGCATATAACTACGTCTTCAAGGGAGAAAATAATACACAACACACTACAGACACTAAATCACCCCATGGAGATATACATTAGGGGCATACAGAGCCATGGACTCCTATTACAGTAAGAGTAAATAATTAACTTATTACATAGTATTTAGTTTTAAATATTAGTAATTTTAATAGAATTTTCTTATAATTATTACTCACTTATGTTTGTTTATGTATTTTCTTTAGGTACAGTTGATGACAGAGGAGGAGATGGAAAAGTTGGAGGGGTCCATGCTTTCAGCCATTTCATTTGGCCTTGACACTTCCACAGTACATACATTTTAATGTACTCATTGGTTTCCTGTTATTATAATAGTATATACATGTGTTTTCTAATTTTTATGATCATCTTATTACATACCTATGCAAGTTTCACTAGCTGCCACTAGGGGGCAATGTGAGGGGGTTCAGGCATCTGGTGTTGACAAGGGGAAGGAAATTAAGTATTTTAGATTGCTTATGCATACATGTATACTTTTCATGTGAAGCATGCTCATTTTTAATTACATGTTTTATTTGACAGAGGGTGGTTTCTGATGATGTCGTGAGACTAGTTCACGATGATAGAGTCATAGGCATCTCAATTTGCTGTGCTAGCCCCATAGTATATATATTTCTAAATTTATTTGTGTATTTTACTATCAAATATTTTAGTATGTATGTTTGACTTTTGTAGGTCACCCCTAGTTTGAGGGAGGTACCACGCCAAGGGTTTGTATCACTGATGACCTAACTAACATTTCTTGAAGAAATTTCAACACAGGTAAGTTTTAATGTTAATTTAGTTATTTTCGAAACATGTATTTTTACCAAGGATTTAATATTAAATAGTATATGTCGTAGATCAATCTCATGTTCGCAAACATATATACAAGCCAGAGTCAACATCGGTAGCATTGTCCCTTCGTTACCAAGGACATATATTAGGTCTCTTGACCACATGAGGAGATAGAGAGGTGAGGTACATGAGAGTTCAATTTTTTTTAAAAATTATTTATTATTGTTGACTATGATTTTAAATTTTTATTTATTATTTGTAGAAACCATATAAAGTAAGTAATCTAACTTGGGGTTTCACTTTTTTGTTTGAATGCAAGATCCATCACAGCCAAAGAGTAGTTGGAAGAGACTTCACTTTGATCATCCACCAGTAGAATAGGATGTCATAGAAATATTTGTAGTTAAACTTCTTACTTTGAGATTCCATATTGCACATTTTGAGAAGGTGTATGTGATATTGTATCTAGATATGTTGATTTTGTAAAAATTTTGAGATGGCATGTGCCACATTTTGTACAAAATTATTTCATATATACATATCTACATGTTCATTTATGATTATTTCATATTTTTCATGTGTTCTATGTATGTATCACTTCCATATTATATCTTTGGCATGTGTTGTATGTATGTATTATTTCCAAATTATGTCCTTGTCATGCATTGTATTTATGTATGTATGTTCATTTTCATATTATATATTTTTTGTATGTTTGTATTATTTTCATACTACATCTTCATTCTCCATTAGCCATCTGGTGCACTATACTTTTGAGAGCACCAAAATGTTGATTGCAAGATTCATGGTAGATCAGAGTACAATTGATTAATGTTTTGTCAAATGCATTATGTTATTTAACATTTATTTTACACGTGTTTATTTGAAAAATCCTTTGTTGTGATGTTGGAATAACTAAACCTCTGATTTGGTTTTTCAATTTCCTTCATTCATACATGTTGCATGCCCACTGAGACAACCTTTGATCCTTTATAGATTTGGTTGTCACTTGATTAATGTTATTATTTTGGTGTTACACCATGTTTGAATAGATCTAAAAGTACTTTTCATACTTTTTTATAATCCTTGCAGTCAATGTAATAAAATCTCTTTACATCATTCTATTAAATAATGAACGTGTCATGTATTTATATTAAAAGAAGTTAAACATTTTTTTCTTTACATTGTTAACAATTTCAGCATATCTTATTTACATTGTAGTTCAACGTACTTGGTTTACATTATTCAAACCGTTCAACATGATTTGCTTATGCTTGTATAAATTCCTTTGATGTATTTTATCAAATAGTTTAATGTTCTTTAGTTTATGCTTTGGTATTTTCTTGGGACATTAAGTAAAATAGCTTGTGTACATCCTTTGTTTCTACACTTCACCTTGTCATTTAGGAAAAAAGTAACATTCTTCACACATATTCTGTAATCAAATTGTCTCATTTCTTTAGGTGATATCCAGGAGGCACTGTTTGAAATAGAACACATTCCTTGAATAGTTCCACATGTTGCAGCAATAAAAATGATTTTTATGCCTTGTATGTTCTTCCACATTTCTCATTTCTCTACCCGAGCTTGTAATATTCTATGTACATTTTCTTGAAAGTATTCAAATATTTCTCAATACATCCAATCTATGCATATCTTACAAATCTCCTTAAAATATTCATGTGTATTTTATTCTTTGCGCTTCCACGATATATTCTCCCTACTTGGCTCGAGCATAAAGAACATTGAAATCATTACATTCTATGAGAGAAAATCTCTTTGAGGCTCTTTGTCAAATCTAAATAATCTGAGTGGAATCTCCCCAAACTGAGCTATGTGCTTATAGGCCTTCCCAAGATGGTCCTTTTTTACTTCACGGATCTTCGATATCTCTCACGAGGTCTGAGATATAGATGTCCAAAAATTGCTATCCAATTTAGCTTAGTGCACCTTGGGAAAACTTCAGTCTAACATGCAGCGGAACATTTTTTATGCTACGTGGCCAAATAAAGGTCTCCCCTAGTCTTTACCTAGCCAAATCAAGCCGATGGAGCTGATGGTTTGGTCCCAAGATGAACGGTTTGAATGATGCACCATTGATAAACTTTCAACTGAGCAATAATCCAACTTTTTCCATGAATCGAGATCGGGTCGTCAAATGGAATTAGAGTGGAATCTCCCAGAACCAAGATATGTGCTTGTAGGTCTTCCTAATACTTTCCTTGCACACTTCACAAATCTTTGATATCTCTCACGAGGTCCAAGATATGGATATCCAAACATCGCTGCCCAATTTGGCTTAGTGCACCTTGGGAAAACTTTGGTCTTTCATGCGCAGGAACATTTTTGATGTTGCAAGAGTGAAGAAAGGTCTCCCCTAGCATTTAAATTTCCAACTAGAGCTGATGGAGCCGACGGTTTGGTCCCGCGATGAATGGTTTGAAAGATGCACCATTGAGAAACAATGCAACTTTTTGCACCAACCGAGATTGGGTTGCCAAATAGAATCTGACTAAGATCTCCCAAAACCAAGCTACATGCTTTTAGGCCTTCCCAAGATGGTCCTTGTGCACTTAACAGATCTTTGATATCTCTCACGAGGTCTGAGAAATGGATCTCCAAAAATCGCTGCCCAATTTGGCTTAGTGCACCTTGGGAACACTTCAGTCTAGCATGTGCTAGAATTTTTTTGATGCTACACAAGAAAAGAAAGTTCTCCCCTATCCATTAGCCAAAAAACTAGAGTCGATGGAGTTGACGGTTTGGTCCCACGAGGAATGGTTTGAGAGATGCACCATTGAGAAACTTTCAACTGAGCAACAATGCAACTTTTTGCACCAACCAACATTGGGTCACCAAATGGAATATGAGTGGAATCTCCCAGAACCAAGATATGTGTATGTAGGCCTTCCCAAGATAGACCTTGTGTACTTCACAAATCTTTTATAACTATCACAAGGTCTGAGATATCAATCTCCAAAAATTACTGCCCAATTTGGCTTAGTGCACCTTGGGAATACTTTGATCTGACATGTATCAAAATGTTTTTGATGATACATGAATGAAGAAAGATCTCCCCAAGAGTTTACCCAGCCAACTAGAGTTTTTGGAGCTGATAGTTTGGTCCCACGATGAATGGTTTGAAAGATGCACCATTGAGCAACTTTCAACTGAGCAATAACGCAACTTTTTTCACCAACCAAGATTGGGTCGTGTAAATGGAATCTGAGTGGAATCTCCCAGAACTAGGATAATTTCTTTTAGGCCTTCCCAAGATGGTCCTTGTGCACTCTAAGAATCTTTGATATATCTCACGAGGTCTGAGATATGGATATCCAGAAATATCTTCCCAATTTGGCTTAGCGCACCTTGGGATCACATCGATTCGACATGCGCCAGAACATTTTTGATGCTACACAAGTGAATAAAGGTCTCCTATAGTGTTTACCTAGCCAACTAGAACCAATGGAGCTTATGGTTTTGTCTCACGATAAATGGTTTGAAAGATGCACCATTGAGAAACTTTAAATTGAGCAATAATGCATCTTTTTGCATTAACCGAGATTAGGTCACCAAATGGAATCCAAGTGGAATCCCCCAAAACTAAGCTACGTGTTTGTAGGCCTTCTTAAGATGGTCCTTTTTCACTTCACTAATATTTGTTATCTCTCACGAGGTCCAAGATATGGATCTCCAAAAATTGCTGCCCAATTTGTCTTAGAGCACCTTGGGAACACTTGGTTCCCACATGCGCCAAAATCTTCTTGATGCTACGCGAGAAAAAAGAGGTCTCCCCTAGTATTTAATCATCCAACTGGAGCTGATGGAGCTGATGTTTTGGTCCCACGATGAACTAGATGCTCGATTCCCTGTAACTTATGATGGGTATCATTTCAAGAACAAAAAATGGAGAAATGATGTTTTCTCATGTGCCCCAAGGTATCTCAAGTGTTATATTGGTGGATTTCAAGGTATTAAGGGTACTTCCTTCATTAAGTGTCCCAATTAGCCCTTCCAAGCCAAAGTGAGGGTTCCTAAGTTAGAGGAATTGTCCAATGTTTCAAGACTTGTACTTTTGGGAAAAGTGTTGCCTCAACTAGTACTCTTTGAGCATATAATTAATTTCCAAGGACCTTAGGGATATTTGGAAGTAAAACTAGAAAAGATGTTCTATACGGATGAATTTTTCATGTAATTCTATGACTTTTTGCAATTATATGGATCTATACGGATGAATGAGGGCTTGACACCAATTGGAGAAGTTGATAATTGGAAATAAATTCCATTTTCAATTGGTTTGGGATCCTAAACAATTAAGGCTACACCAATGAAGATGGAATTTATATCTTCGTGATGAAAAAGGTTTAAGGCTATAGATTTTACATTGAAAATCAGTCTTCAATGCGTTTGGAAGAAATCTAAATGCTTCATTACTTGTCATCAAAAAAGAAAAGGGGGTGTTGCAATCCTTGTTTTCCCCAAAGAGTGGTTTGGATTATCTTTAGTGTTAAGGGTAACGAAGTTGGTATATGTAATGTCTATGCTACAAATGACTACCGTGATAGAACTACAAATGACCACCGACTTAGTACTACATTGTTTTGATACTATGTGGGATTCATGGGTGAATGATTGAACACACATTTGCACAAACAAACCATAATTTATTTAAATCAAATACTTTACAACTTTGAACACATTCAACAAAGCCCTATATTTTATTGTACAATAATTTATAAGACTTCTTACCTAACACATTTGAAACAAAGCCTTAATAATTTTTTGTCAAATATTTGCATTCTTGCATGTATTTCATCATTATACAAGTTTGACTATACACACCACCTTTCATACAAAATCATTGTATATCATTGATACAAAATATTATAAATAAATATATCAATGTTATCAAAAGGCCAAGATATAGAATTTCTCAAAATCTTAGATACACAACTATATATCACAATTTTAAGTGTCATTTCCGCTCCTAAAGTGTATAATTTTAACACATGGTACTCGATGACATCTACATTCCAATGCCTGCATTCAGAAGGCACAAGAAAAAAAAAAATTTATAGGTTGAAAAAAAGATTATGAATGTATAAGTAACTAAAGGAACCAAAGAATATGACTACCCAATGCATAGTAAAGTTTACCATCATAAAATATCTGGGCTAATCAAATGTACACCTCAATCTCCTATATCTATCATATATGTATCCAACTACACTTACAATCCACATACAAAACCAAGTTTATTGGATCAAACAAATAAAGTAGAATGCTACAATGAATGTATTGAACGTAATCGTAGTGAACATGGAAAACCTTGCAGTGAGTTGCACTTACCTATTAAAGTGTGTCTGAAGAGTCATCTCTCTACTTGAGGGTATTCAATATTGGTTCATGATCAGTAGTACTAATATTCCAAAGTTCATTTGTTTTTGGTTTTCCTTGATGTTTCAACAACTTAACATTGGCTGCTATAACAAGGTGTGAATACATGAGAATGGTTTTGTGATTCTTGTATTCTTCAAATGTAGGAATACCATTATTTCTAATCATGTATGTGCGCAATCATGTTCTCTTGATGATTTTGGAAGAGCACTTGTACCACACTCCTCCAAAATTTCACTAGTATGCAAAGTAAAATTAAAGGGTCGTAACAATTCATGATGAATTGAAAACTCCACATGATATTTGCAACAACAAGTATTTCAAATCTTAAGAGGCACACAAAAAAATTCTTGAATGTTTCAAAAGATCTTTGTGATATTTGCAATGTTGGATGTGTCTCACAAATTTTTTTGAACAAAATTGTGTGACTCACCTCCAAATAATGTTTTGGATGCGGGGTGCGGTCTCGAATGTTAATTCTCAACTTCAAGACATCCTTCAAATTTGGTGACACTCTTGAGTTAGATTGCCAAAATAGTTGAATTTGATCATTCACACCATCGGTAAGCTTCTTATCACAATGTGGAAGTCTCCCACCATAATCCAATGTATCATTTTGAAGAGTATCATCAAGTCTTTCTCTTATATCAAGTGCTCTATTCAAAGTTTTACGATTTAGGTTCAAGTCAACACAAGTTTATCTCATCAAATAAGCCTTTCTCAAATGATGAATTACTAAGGAGGTTCATAATAACCCTCCTAGAGGCTCTCTTTTATTTTTCCTTTGTAGTCTTCCCAATAGAATTGAGAGCACCAAAAAATATTTCTCACAATAATAGCATTCCTCTCATTTTTCTTGTTCACACTCTTCAATTTGACTAGAATAGATCTCATCTTCTGCATCTTTAACAACTGCACAAACAATTGACATTTCTCAACCAATGTCATGTGCCTAAAAAATTGATCAAATTTTTTTGAAACCCACAGCTGAACGGTTCTTTCTAATCGCTTGCCATCAAAATTTCTCATTATGTTCTCATCAATTTCAAGTAACCATTTTGTTGTTCTTGAAGGTCTCAAATTTGAAGTTTGTCTTTCTTCCTCACAAGGGACTTCATTTATCATATAATTTGGAGATGTGTAACACTAATTTGGTTCTTGTGGCCCATCATCATTGACAATTCCTTCATATTTGATCAATGGATTTTCATTGTCAATGTCCACATGTACGTGTTCATTTTCAAAACCTACATTTTCATCTTCAATCCCTACATTCTCATTTTCAATATCATTGTCATAAATCATTTCAAATTCATATTCTTCTTCAATTGTAACCAAATTTAAGGGTGGACCTATCCCCACATCTTCATTAATATTTAGCATACCCTATCTCTTGTTCCGATGGCTAACCCTATCCATTTCTCTATACACTTCAATCTCTTCATTTATGAGCTTCCTCTTCCATTTATGCTTTCAATGATTACTATTCCCCATGGTTAGACCAAAAAGGTGATCCAAAAACCTTTGATAATATAGAGATTCCACCAAAAAGGGTGAAAAAGGGGTTTTTTTTTTGTCTTTCACAACTGATTTCCCATGATATTCCCTACAGAAAACGTGCTTCTCAGACAAGGACCCAGAGAATCAATTTTTGCTTTTAGATACCAGTAAAGCATATCGAATATCAGATAATATCAGATATCTGATATTATCAGAGATCTGATATCTCCCACCCAAATTTTGCTTGAACCTTTTCATTTTCATCCCATTTTGAATATTTATTTCACTTTTCATTACTATTATATTTTAACAATATTAATATTATATTTATATTAATATATTAATATATTAATATTATATTAATATTAATTTATTATATAAATATTAATAGCTCTCTCTCTCTCTCTCTCTCTCTCTCTCTCTCTCTCTCTCTCCCTAGGTATTATTGTTATAATATAAATATTAATAAATAATTAATACTAATATTATACTCTTATACAATAGAGAAATAAATAATAATAATATAATACTATTTTATATAATACAATACTAATATTTAAATAATTATATGATACTAATGTTATTACAATCTAATATTAATATTAAAAAAATGAAATTTATAATATATAACCTTAAAATATAAAATCATAAATTGAAAAGAGCGTTGAAATTGAAATGTTGAATTTGGGCAGGAGTTATCGGATATACAATTAGGCTTGGTTTTTGCTTTGGGTTTTTGCTTTGCAAAGCCAAACATGGATGGTCAACCCAAACGTCATGTTCACCATATTTCCTCTGATCTCCAGACTTTGACCATGTAGTTGATGACCTTTTTTCACCTGAAATTGATGAAACAAAAAGGGTTTCTTAAAGACATTATCATCTTTCCATCAATATAATTGTTGTCAGAATTCGAGTTCACTAATTAATTATTACTTATTTTCTAATTGAGTTATCCCTAAAGTCCTAATTGACAGATTGATAGAAAAACAACTATAACTTTCAAATGGTATAACCTTTTTGAAATCTGAAACATGCATCGGATTCTATGCTTCACCTACTATAAGAAAAAAAAAGTTTAAAATTTTGTAAATGTTGCCCTAATTTTTTACATGCAGTATGAGAATCATAAACAATAAAAAATTGCATGAAGGTACATCTCTTTAACATTAGTATTCAGCTAATGCAGATGACATACATTGCTATTGCATTCATATTATCATATTACATTATACTCTAAGTATTGATCAGATACAGATTTTCAAATTTATAATTGATCATTACATTGTTTATTCAAACTAAATGTAGTAAACAAGTGTTCCTTCCATGTTACATCTTTCTAATTGAAACTTAGAGTACATATGAAAAAAAGAAAGTAAGAGAGAAGCATGATGAGGTTTAGCGGTCCATGCATTGCCTTTAAGAGGTCTTCTGCATTCTGGAGCTGATCTACTATATTATCTAAGTCTTCATGTCTCAGTCTTGTCTCTATTGGTCTTGCATACTAGGTCTTCTTTTGGTCCTATCCTGCATCATGGAGAAAAGAGTGTTAGATCCAAATTGGATCTAAGCAATACATAAAAACCTAAAAGCACCATACATCAATAAAACTTCTAGAATTGCACAGTTACCAATAACATCAATGCAATGGAAAGGTGTGCATATGCATTAACAAGATAATAGCATCAAAGAGGCATATATTTATGAAATCTTTTACTATATTTGAAAAATGCAATGAATAAGAGAATCATAATTGGATACATTATCCTGAATTGCTATAGTTTGTGGGTGATCATCATTTATCCAAACACTATAGGAATCAAGAATAATGTACCTATCTATTATTCCCTTTTCCATAACAAGTTTCAAGAAACCAACACTATCTTGCAAAAATGGCATAGCTATGGTAATATGATGTTTAAAATAATAGATGTAATTTTTTTCATGAGCGTCACAAGCTCATGCTTGAATCTCATGAACATGTGCAAATGTTTGAGCTGTGCAAGCAATGAGAGAAATCAAAACCAGGTGTAAGACAAGTTATGTATGTGTACAAGAGATAAAGAGATGTACTGATATGTAAAATTCAACATTTATGTGTAAGACAGTGACTAAACTATAGTAATATCAAATGACAAAGGAAAAATATGTCAAGCGCAGTGCATAAGGATGGATAAAATGGATAGTTAATGTTGCTGTTATAAGTTATCAAACAAACAAGAGAATGATCATATGCAAAAGGAGGATTTACAACTGTGTTATCCATGTATAACACACATGTCCATAATGATCAACTGACAATGCATATTCAAGAGGAGAGGGATAACAATAATGTTGTTATAAAGATTTTCTAGATCATAACATTTATCATCAAAACAGTGTTATGCTACATGTTTTTAAATAGTGTTATTTTCAATAATGATCAAGTAATAGAATGTATATGCAAGGGAAGGTAAATAACAATGTGGTTATGATGTATGTTCAGTGATAGTGCATGTGCAGGAGTGAAAAGAAAATAACAATGTCATTATTAAATGAAGGTTATGCATATATTGAAATCAAAAAGTAGTGTTGTTATGAAAAGATTATGCGTGTTCAAGTAACAATGAGTATGCATATATGGAAAATAAAGTGATAGAACTATGCATATAGAAGGAGAATATGCATGTTCAATGCTCAAACTCTATTTTTTAGCGTTGCTCATGGGAGTCACGAGCCCATGCTCAAACCCCATGAGTAACTCTTTCATTAGAGGTTATAGCTATGTGTAAATGTAATGCTTGTCATTTCAACGAGGATGCAGACATCCAGCACTCAATGATGACACTATGCACAAAGAGTGGCACAGTTTACACAGAGAGTAACATTCAACAAAGAATGACATTATAAGTCAGCTAGACCACGGTCTCAACAGAGAGTGGTGAACAAAAATGTAGCATAATGACCAATGTCGACAAGAGGCCCAAGAATAAAGAAACCCCATAAAGACAAAACCAATGCTAGTGGAGTCGACAACGTTTCTTTATTAATAAACTACAGACATTAACCAAGATAAGGACCGACCTCTCTCTGACAACAGAAGCTATGCGGGTCTTATCTAAAAAAAGGACTGCTCATGCAAAGATGAATACAACAATGAATTCACTATTAAAAGAATGCAATGTAGAAGATAAAGAGAGGGGTGACTTATCTCTTGTTCAAGGGTCAAGGACAATAAAGCCTGCATAGTCTGATTCCCATATCACAATGAGTCGACTCAGTTCAAAATCCTACAGAATATGAAGAGCCCAAGCTCCCTCTTACAACACTAGTTCCAAGTGCTAAGTGCAACTTGAAACCAAAGTTAAGAAGAAAACACAACAAGTGATGCTACCATTAAGGAAAGAAGGCTAACTACAGAGGTGAATTATCTCTTGTTACCAAAATTTGACTCCATTCAAAATTCTAAGGGTAAAAGTACAAACCCGTGTCACACTTTTATAAAGGAAAAGGACCACAACATGCAAACTATTCAACTTTAATGACATAAAAAGTGGAATTTTTATTTAGAATTTGAGGATGATGTAAACTAATGAAATGTGTAAAAATGCAAGAGGTTTATGCCTATAAATTTTTTAATTTTTTTTGAAGAAGAATTGACATAGTTTTTTAATTTTTGAAGTCCATTTTTCAATTGCTAAAAACTGCTGAAAATCTGGTGTCTAGTTCCCACTAAAAAAGTATATGCAAATAATCTATTTTTCCTCTGATTTCAAAATATGTTATATATAAAATGTATAGCTAGTGCATAAAAGAAGAAATATTTTTTTTCAATGTATATTTTCTCCGTTATAACCGCTCAAAGTTTAACTTTCCGAAATCAATAGTTTTCATCTCCCACCAAATTCCCCCTATCAAATGTACACTATTCAGAAAAAAAATTACATATCCTTGAAGAGGACTCTCTCCTCTAGTGTTAAATATAAATTTTAAATCTTTTTGATATGATTTACTATTTTTTTACTTATTTGAAGCAACATCTTCTCGAATGTTAAAATACGTACTTGTTGGATTTTGAAATTATAATATATTAGCTCTAATCAAAATACTATAAACTTTATATCACAATAATCTTTACTCTGAGCTCTACAAAAGTGTATTTTTTAAAAAAATTTAAAAATATCATTAAAAAGAGTAGGGGTTATTGAAACATCAATTTTCTGAAATAATTTTATTTATTTGGTGATTGGTATAAAACATGCATTTAATAGGCATTTCCAATTGGAAAAGTTTAACCACTTATCTAGCTTAGGTATAATGAATCTATCTAGACCATATGTTTGACAAAAATTAATTTTTGTTTAGAAATACTCAAATTTAGCTGTGCTGACAAGTTGTCCTAAAATGTGACACAACTTTGTGCTTTTACCCCTAAAGCTCTATCTCTTATTCCTAGTAGAGCTTGAGCTCCACGCATCCCCATAAGTCATGGTCAAGGATAGAGATCCCGAGCTTAAGTTCCATAAATAGTGTGTCCTCTCAAGTGCCATGAATGGAACCCGAGCCTTGTAAAAAAAAGCATGAGATGCACCATTTATTATGGCCAAAAGACCCAGAGAAGAGCCTGCAGTATAGAGAGAGCCCGAGCTCTTTATTTTTCAAATGGTGAATCTCCAGTTTTAGTGCACATACACAAAGTTCATCTCATACACAAACAATATGTCTATAACTTCTAGTTAAGAGCTCGAGCTCTTTTTTTGACTCCAAGTCAAGATCCTGATGTAGGTTTTCTATCTTGTCAGCCAAAGATAAAGAAAAGACTACAATATGAAACCGATATCAACTTGAGATCATAAATGATGAACTCCAAATTAGCACAAAGCAGTAGAGAAGCTAGAAACAATGTCATATACATAGCAAGGCGGTGCCATAGCTAGGGTTTCCAAAAAAAGCTTATGCCTTTACCAAAATGCTAAAGATTGAATAAAACTAAACTAAGACTAATGCCAGTTTGATAAAACTTTGGAGTCCATCGAAGTACTATGAAGGAGTTAATTCATTTAAGACTAGAGTGTAAGGCACAAGGAGCCTTGGGCTGCTCACTCCTAAGTGCCACGCCAACATCACATAGCCTCTGTCATGGACTAGATTTTTCAAAAGGGTTGTGATTGCTAGGTATTGGTCATGTTGACCTAGGATGATGGTGTGGGCATTAGGCTTGTTAGGGTTATGTGGCATGTGGTTGGGGTTATAGAGTGTGGGGTTAGGGTATATGTTTGCATCAAGTCTAGATTTTGTATTGGTGGAGGGGGGTTGGTAATGTGTTGAAAAAGAGATGGATGTAATTCAAATGCCAACATTAGGGGATGGATTTAGGATATCAATTATGCCTTAGAATTAGGGTTTTTGGATGATTTGGAGATCTTTTTGGAGGGAGTTAGATTATGGATTTAGCCATGAGAGAGTATATATCTGAGCTTTCTTTTCAGTTTTAGGGGTTCAGAATTTAGGACGGGTCCAGAATTTAGGAGGGGTTCACAATTTAGGAGGAAGGTGATTTTCATGAGCTTTTTGTTCCTTTACACCTTTTTCATGCATTTTGTAGCCATCAGTTCATGTTTTACGTGGATTGTGTTCAAGTGAATGAACATATTTCTTGGCATATTCTATACTTTCTCATGTAACTATCTTACAGATTTTGAAGATAATAAAGCTTGTCCCCATTATTCATACATCTTTCTGAGTTTCTGTTATGAGTACTTCCAATTTTTATACACTTAAGTGTAATTTGTTTTGCAGCATAGATTAGAGAATTAATCTAATTCTTATTCTAGTTTGTAAAGTCTAACCTTTTGCAGAAATTGCATGTTTGTTGGAAAAATTGTCACTGTTTGTGGTTTAAATCCTAATAGTGAGTTTTAGGTGGTCAGCCTATGCATTGAGTAGTGAATGTTATTGCAGATCTCAGTAATGTATGTCCTATAGGTGCTGGTTTAAATTTCTAATAAATCTGAATCAAGATTTGGTTTATCACTTTTTTAGTTCTTTTTATTCAATTTTAGTTATCTTTTCCTCTTTTCCCAAAATCAGAAAAAAATTAGTAATAGGTGAATCCCAAATCAAATAGGAACCGACCTAGAATCTGGAGATTCCTTCATAATAAAAGTCCACCCACCACTCAGGAAGGTTTCCATGTTATCATGAAATATTAGTATGCCCTAATGCCTAAGTTAGGGTGATATTTTTTGGCCTTAATAGTTTTTGGCACGCCTGGTGGGACTAGAAGATCATAGATTTCACAGTTCTTGTTGGTTTTTGATATGCATCCAGCAAGTTGCAGACCTTTAAAAGGTCATTATTTTGCATATCTGGCAACTATGAGTTTATATCTAATAGTTTTAGGTAGATTTGGTGCCTAATATTGAATAATTTCCTCCTTTTTATAAAGGTGTTCCTACATCCTCAGAATATCAATCATATCAATACAACCTTGTTATTGTTTTTGTGCCAAGATTTGAAGGACAACACTCATCTCATGCTTACCACCCTCCAATCAAGTATCAATTTTCTTGGTAGCAAGCCTATCAGCAGCCACAAGGTAGTTTCTTTAATGATCCTTAGAATTATCATGAGCATGTTGCAAACATGAGCCTTGATGATATTCTGAAGAACTTTCAAGAGAAACTGATATCTGTGGAGAAAGAACAAGAGTATGGCAGGCAGAAAGAGGAGCTATCTTATCAATCTCACATGCACCGGCAAGAGATGGAAGCTCAAAGGTATGAGCAGGAGTTTGGTTCCAAGTAAGTTGCATATAAAGTGGATAAAATGAGGTACTTCATGGAAATATTACAAGAGCTAGAAGCTCAAGTAGCTTCTTGTGCCCTAAGTTAGTCTATAATTCAATAGGTTTCCAAGCTGGAGATTCAAAGTTTTAAGGGGTGTAAGCCAATAAAATAAATAAGACAACCCCTACAAGAGCCGTTGAGTGAGCATGATCAACCAGACCACCTAATTGATCCTCAGACTGAGATGTGTTATGTAGCTGAACTGGATAAGCAAGATACCAAGTTATAATGGAAACCTTCAAGGACTAAGCATCATGGCTTTGAGATGCCAAATCTTATCAAGGTTACCCCATGTGAGACATCTCAAGATGAGGGAGTTGAAAAGGAGATTGATATTATTACTTCAAATTTGATAGAACAAGTAGCAAAGGCTCAAGAGCAAAGCCAGTTGAGACAAGAGGTAGCGGATTCATTTGTAGATCTGCTTGCATATTTTGAGATGGATAGTGAACAAACTGCATCATTGGTTGCATGAGACTCTTTTGAGAAAGAAGAGATGGTTATTCTTTTCTTTCAGGAGTTACCATCTTTTGTTGATCAAGAGAAGGAAGATGAGATTCCAATCACATCAGCACAATAAGGTGTTAATGATAAAGAAGTTGACCAAAGCTTAAAGGATTATTTTGACAACTTTATTCCAGATTTCTTTGAGAAGCTTGCTGTTGAGAAGTTAGAATATTTTCCTATTCAACGGTGCTCTATTTTGGAGAACATTCTTTCTAAAGATGGTATGCAGGAAAACAAGATGGGATGAGGTGCTCATGTTTCCCAGTGGATTAATAGTTTTAATAATTTCATAGTTGACTTGGAGGAAGATGATGGTACTTTGACCATGGAGGAGGAGCTCACATGGCTATTAATAATGGAGGACAACTATGAGGAACCAAAATAAAGAAAGGAAAATTAAGAAATTAGCAAGGAAAGCTCCAAGTTCATAATCTCAAGAGGTTGTCCAATCCGGTATCTGTCCCTATTGGAGAGAAGTGAAGAGGACTCATTTACATCAACACCCAATTATGAGGATGTTGATAACGAAGACCAAGTGCAGCATGTTGATTCAGATTTCTTCCATCAGTAGAGTGAAGTAAGGCAAAATACTTCCCATTTTCATGAAATGTTGCATGAGTTTCTTAAATATGCTTCATTTTTCATTTTTCTTGTGCTTTCCTATAAGCATGTGCATCATTACAATTTGAGGAGAAAAGGAAAATATTTCAATGAACCAATAAATGGTTTTGTTTAGCATGTTTTTCTACTAGTTAGGCTAGGCCCTAGGGTAGGTTAGTTTTCCATTTTTTCCCTAAGTGTTGTGAAGCACGGTTAGGTCAGTTTTAGTTTTAGCTTTCCCAATTTTCAATAAGTCTTCAAGATTCAAGGTTTGTTTGGGTTTCCAAGGAAGAGTTTCACTGAATTAGGGGTGGTTGTGAGCAGTCAAAAGTGAGGGGAAGGCATGTTTTAAGGTTGTTATCAATGACTGCATAAACAACTAAATCATTCCTCAATGATCAAGAATACATTTACAATTTGTTATAATGAAGTTTTTCTTCACTATCACCAATCATAAACATACACACAATCATTGGGAAAGGGTTTTCTTATATCCACAGTCTAGGTTTAAGGTATCAATTAGGCGATTAATAGACTCAATGCCCAATGGAATGTTCTAGGCTACTGGTCCCAATGTCTAGCAGGTAGACATCCATCAGAGGTTGCTAGAATTCTTACCCTAAATTTTTACATGTAGTATGAGAATCATAAACAGTAAAAAATTGCATGAAGGTTGGTGTAGAAGCACCTAGGCTCTCCTCAAAGCTTTAGTTAGTTTTGGCTTGTAACTGAATCTAGCCAAGTCAGTGTGTTTTTTCTTAGACCTTAGAAGGTCTTTTCGTTGTGTGTGACTAGGTGAATTAGTGGTTAGTGCTAATTTCATTCTAGTTTAGTTTAGTTTTCTTTGAAGAGTTTAGCCCTTAGAATATGCCTAAATTTGGGAAATGGGGTCTAAATGTATCCTAGACCTATGTAAGGTGAGAAATATTCATAAAGAGGCTTAAATGATTTTATTTCATCACGTTTTATGGGTTAGAGGCCCTAATAGATAGGTTGCATCATAAATGCAAAAGATACTCAAAAGTTGTCATGACAACATTTGCAACTTTTTGCAAAGATTGCATGCAACTCGACAACTTTGGATTCATCTCATTATAAGAGTGGGAAATCAATGCTAGTGGCCTAAAATGGTGGAGGAATCATATTATGGAACTCTATGATTCATTTTCCGAGGTAGATTTGATTGTAAGAAAGTGTTTGAAAGTAATAGAGTAAGTGTTCTGAGATACAGAGTACAATCGACTCATTTGAATGTTCTTTGTGTTTTAATGGATTGAAATACTTGATCTAATTGTGGATTCATGTAGTAGGAACATATTCAAAACCTTTTCATTTAGAGAGAAAGTAGTGTAGTGTTAAATTGTTAGTTTTAGGGAATTGTTTAAGTTTTAGAGAGTCTGCTGGTCCAATTCAGTGCAATTTTTGTTTTATGGCTCCCCCATGAAATCCAACCGTGGGAAACTCAAAAGGTTGGATGAATGAGTTAGGGGAGCCTCTATAAAATGTACATATGTAGGTATGAGATTAGAGGATTCTATTTTCTAATTTTAAATTCATGCCCTAGGCGAGCTACTATTGTCTGGTCAGGTGTATGGCATGAGAAAAGAAGAATACAGAGATAAGGGTGTGTATGAAAGTTCTAAACCAAGTGTAGTATCAGATTCTTTAGGGTTTTATTGATCTCTGGTATTGATTTTGGAGCTCATCCAATCTATTTGTATATATTTTTCCATCAAAGTTAGTGAACTACTTGTGAAGAGCCAAAATAGGCCTAATAGCCCTACAATTCAGCTTAGAGGTGTATGGAAGGCTTGGGGACCCTAGACCTTGAAAATATTTTAGGTCTTCAAAAATGGTATCTAGATCCTAGATTAGTTTTAGGGGTTGTTTGGAAGATTTAGAAGTAAATCTAGAAAAACCCTATGGATAGGGCTAATTGGTCAATTAGGTCTAATAGGACCATTTTTAGAAAATCTTTGGAACTCGACCAAATTGGGATTAAAGACCTATGAAAATGGGAATGTATGGATGAAAAATGAGTATAAAAGTAGTTAAAAATGCCTTGTAGAATTTTTGGAGTTGGCATGAAGGGTTATGGTTTGGAATCCTTCAAGGCAAGAGTGAAGCATTGAGACAAAACTAATGGTAGTTGTCCTTCAAGGTGAAGCACAAGAAGAGTGACTCTTAGAGAAGAGTTGGGAATAGTATTAGGCTTAATGTCTTGAGGATATTTATATCCTAGAAGAGGAATTAGGATTATAAGTGGAATAGGGAAAGAAAGGTCTTGTCTAGAGCATTGTGTTAGCACACCTTGGGGTTACTTCTATCAGATTGGTATCAGAGCTTTGCTGATTAGACTTATGGTTAATGTTCCAACCAATTGAATTAGTAGGAGAGTCAACAATGGTGACTAATGTTGATTTATCTAAGAAGGTGGATGATCAAGAAGTGGAGAATATAATGCTCTAAGATAGATTGGCTCAATTATAGAAAAACGTAGATGAAGTTGATGAGAAAGAAGATAAAGTTAAGGATAAGGTTGAAGGGAAAGGCAAATAATATCTTTCCATTGATGATGAAGTACCTGAAGCTGACCCCATCCTTAATGAGGATCCATTCCTGAAAGATTTAAAAACTATGAGTGGCATATCACTAGAAGGAGTTCCAATATTTACTAGAAAGATGGAGCCAGAGATAGTCCTTGACTGGATAGAGGGACTAGAAAACCATTTTGAGTGTGATGGAGTCACTGAGGCTCAAAAGGTGAAGGTTGCTAAAGCTATAATCAGAGGGTCTACACTCACTTGGTGGAAATTCATCCAAGATGAGAGAGAGAGAAGGAAGGAAAGAGGCCCATTGCTTCATGGAAAGCCATGGTGAAAAAAGTTAGAGATTCTTATATCCCTAAGGATTATAAAGTCCAATTGAATAAGAGAAGGCAAGGTCTGAGATAAGAAGACCTAGATGTACACTCATACACTAAAGAATTTTAGAGACTTTTCATGAGATCTAGAGTTGTAGAGGATGAGAAGGTTAAGGTAGAAAGATACATTAATGGAATAAAGTGGACCATGCAAGATGAGATGAGTATTTTGACTCCAGACACCATTTAGAAGTGCCAACAAATTTCCATCAAAGTTGAAGAGAAGCTAAGGAAGAAACAAGACTCGAGTACTACCAGAGGAAAAAGGTAGAGGAAGAGACACTAGAGGACAGAGAGGTGGGATTGGTGGAAGGAATTCTGTACCAAAGAACCAAGGGGAGAAAAAAATTATGGAGCAAAAAGAGGGAAAATCCATAAGAGGAGGTTGAAATAAAGGAAGGAACTCTAGTGGCAGAGGAAGAAACAACAATCAAGGTAGGGGAAATTAGTTTGACACTATGTAGTGCTACCACTGTAGTCATATGGGACATCCAACATACAGATGTTGAGAGAAGGGTTCAACTTCTCAAGGAAGTGAAAAGAGAGTGAACTATGTGAAAGAAGAAACTAGTGGTGGAAACAAACTCCCTGAGGTTCCCTTAGAATTAGAAGAAGGTGAGAACCTTATAATGAGAAGAACTCTAATTAAGGAGCTAGTAAAAGAAGAGCCTAGTCAAAGGAGGTCACTATTCAGGGTGAAGTGTAAGATGATGGGAAAAGTGTGTAGATTCATTATAGACTTAGGGTATATTGAGAATATAGTGTCAAAGGAAGTATTCAGCAAGTTGAAGATGATAAGAATACCCCACACCAATCCTTACAAGGTCATCTGGCTAAACAAAGGGCATCATGTCCTTGTCAATGAGAAAGCTTAGGTGGAGTTTTCAATTGGGAGGTATAAGGAAAAATTATTATGTGATGTCCTACCTATGGAAGCATGTCACCTACTCCTAGGTAGACCATATCAATTTCACAAAAAGGCCATGCATGATGGTGCAAAGAAATCATACTCTTCCAAGAAGGATAATGTGACATTCAAAATCAAGTCACTACTAGAGGACGGAGAGATGAAGTAATATGGCCCAAATTTTCTCATGGTGAGTGAGAAGGAGTTCTTAGAGGAATTAGAAGAAGGAGAGGGAGTTGGTTTTGCATTGGTGTTGAAACAAAAAGAAGAAAGTTCAAATAGAGGAGTGAAGAAGACAGAGTTTCCAAAGGAAGTACAGGAGTTGTTGTAGAAGTACTAAGGCATAGTCACTGATGGAAAACCATCATCCCTACCACCTAAGAGATTAGTAAGCCACCAAATAGACCTAATCCTTGGAGCTACCCTACCTAATAAGGATACATATAAGACAACTCCCCAGCAAAATTAGGAGATAGCTACGCAGATTCAAGAACTATTAATCCAAGGTATGATTAGAAAAAGCATTAGCCCTTGTGTCATGCCTATTTTCTTAACCCCTAAAAAGAGAGGATCATGGAGGTTATGTACTGACTCAAAATATATAAAAATAAGAACCATTAGGTATAGGTTCCCTATCCCTAGGAAGAAATACCTAATGGACTGTCTAGGAGGAGCAAGGTATTTTACCAAGATAGAACTAAAGCGTGGCTATCATCAAATCAGGGTAAATGAAGGAGATGAGTGGAAAATAACCTTCAAGACAACAAAAGGATTGTATGAGTGGCTTGTCATGTTATTTGGGTTATCTAATGCCCCATCAACATTCATGAGGTTGATGAATTAAGTCCTTAAAGACTATATTGGAAAGTTTGTGGTAATCTACTTGGATGATATACTCATCTATAGAAAGGAAAGAGAGGAAAATCTCAGACACCTAGAAATGATTTGCAAGAAGTTATATGAGGAGGAGCTGGTGATAAATTTGGAGAAGTGTGAATTCGTCAAGCAAGATTTACTGTACCTCAGACTTATGTTATCTCAAGGAAAGCTAAAGATGGATCCTAGAAAAGTGGAGGCCATCATCAAGTGGCCTACTCAAAGAACAAGCATTGAGGTAAGAATTTTTCATGGATTAGCACTGTACTATAGAAATTTTATCAAACAATTCCATGCAATTTGTGCTCCTATGCTTTATACTATCAAGGGTGGGATGAAGAGTACGTTTGTGTGGAATGAACAAGCTAACCATGGTTTTGAGCTACTGAAAAGGAAGATTTATACCCAACCAATTTTGTTTTTACTAATATTTGAAAACTATTTATAGTGGAATGTGATTCCAGCAATGTAGCCATTGGTGTTGTGTTGAGCCAAGAGGGAAGACCAGTGGCCTTCCACTCTAAGAAACTAAGTGAAGCTAAGAAGAAATACTCTTCTTATGACCTATAGATGTATGCTCTAGTCCAGTCACTAAGGAAGTGGAGGCATTACCTGCTTCAAAAATATTTCATAGTCTAATAAGACAATCAAGCATTAAGTTTCTTGAACTCTCAAGATAAACTCAATCACAAGCATATGAAGTGGGTTGAATGTGTACAAGCCTACACCTTCAACATCAAGCACAAGAAGGGTTCACAGAATAAGGTAGCAGATGCCTTAAGAAGAAGAGCTTTGACCATTGAAGATATTGAACTACAGAGCATGGGGATAGACAACTTCAAAGACTTATATGGTGAAGATGAGGACTTTGCAAACATTTACAAGGTATGCCAAGAGTATAAAAATCACTTTCATAGTCAATTCTCTAATTATACTTTATAGAGTGGTCTATTGTTTAAAGGGAGTCAATTATGTGTCCCTAGGGGGTCTATTAGGGAGAATCTAATTTATGAGAAACATAATGGTGCACTAAGTTGCCATTTTGGTGTTAACAAAACTCAAGAATTAGTTCAAAGATTCTACTTTTGGCCCAAGATGAATTTGGATGTTAAGAAATATGTAGAAGGTTGTGTTATCTATCAGAAGGAAAAAGGAACATCTACTAATGTAAGCCTATACCAGGCTTTACCCATTCCAACAAGACCATGGGAATGTTTGAGTATGGATTTTGTAGTGGGATTGCCCAAGACAAAGTAGGGAATGGATAGCATTTATGTTATTATGGACAGATTTAGCGAGATGCCACACTTTGTACCCTGCAAGAAAAAAAATGATGCAAGTTAGATAGCTTCCCTATTCTTCAAGGAGGTAGTCAGAATACATGGTTTTCCACTGAGCATAGTGTCTGATAGAGACACAAGGTTTATGAGTCATTTTTGGAAGAATCTCCGTCACAAGTTGGGATCAAAATTGTCTTTTGGATATGCATACAATCTGTAATCTGATGGCCAAGAAGAGGTATTCAATAGGAGTATGGTCAAACTTGGGACCAACTCATTGGGAAAGTAGAATATGCCTACAATGACACAGTGAATAGGAATACTGGTAAGAGTCCTTTTGAAATAGTTTATGGCCTTCATCGAAGAGGTATATATGAGCTTCGAGATCTAAGGGATGGATAAAAGGGAAGTGGCTATGCTGATGACTTTACACATGCTATGCAAGAATTCCATGAGACAATGAGGAAGACACTCATTGAAAATATATAGAAGATCAGGAAAAAAGTGGATTAGAGGAAAAGAGATGTACAATTCAAAGTTGGGGATATAGTGATTTTTCACCTCAAAAAGGCAAGATTATAGGAAGGAAAAAACACATAAGCTTTAGATGAGAAGAATTGGCCCATGTGTCATACTTTCCAAATATGGAGAAAATGCGTACAAGGTGGAACTTCCAAAGGATATGGGTCTATCTCTAGTGTTTAATGTTGCAGACCTGGTTTTATACAAAGGACCAATCCTAGATGTAGATTAGATTTTGAGTGAAGTCATACAGGAGGTGGAAGAACTCAACTTGCCATCTGCACCAAACAAGAAGCAGAGTACATTCTGGATTAAAGACCTATGAAAATGGGAATGTATGGATGTAGAATGAGCATGCAAGTAGTGAAAAAGACCCTTATTGCATTTTTGGAGTTGGCATGACGGGTTTTGGTTTGGAATCCTTCAAGGAAAGAGTGAAGCATTGAGACAAAACTAATGGTAGTTGTGCTTGAAGGTGAAACACAAGAAGAGTGAGTCTTACAGAAGAGTTGGGAATAGTCTTAGGCTTAGTGTCTTGAGGCTATTGAGATCCTAGAAGAGGAATTATGAATCTAAGTGGACTAGGGCAAGCAAGGTCCTATCTAGAGCATTGTGTGAGCACACCTTGAGGTAACTTCTATCAAAGGTACATCTCTTTAACATTAATGTTCAGCTAATGCAGATGACATACATTGCTATTACATTCATATTATCATATTACATTGTACTCTAAGTATTGATCAAATTCAGATTTTAAAATTTATAATTCATCATTACATTGTGTATTCAAACTGAATGTAGTAAACACGTCTTCCTTCCATGTTACATCTTTCTTATTGAAAATTAGAGGACATATGCAGAAAAGAAAGTAAGATAGAAGCATGATGAGGTTTAGGGGTCCATGCATTGACTTTAAGAGGTATTCTACATTCTAGAGCTGATTGACTACATAATCTGAGTCTTCACGTCTTGGTCTTGTCTCTATTGGTCCTACATCCTAGTTCTTCTTTTGGTCTTGTCTTACATCATGGAGAAAAGAGTGTTAGATCCAAATTGTATCTAAGAAATACATGAAAACCTAAAAGCACCATACATCAATAAAACTTCCAGAATTGCATAGTTACTAATAACATCAATGCAATGGAAAGGTATGCATCTGCATTAATAGGATACTAGCATCAAAGAGGCATGTGTTTATGAAATCCTTTACTATATTTGAAAAATGCAATGAAGAAGAGAATCATAATTGGTTACATTATCATGAATTGCTATAATTTGTGGGTGATCATCATTTATCCAGACACTGTAGGAATCCAGAACAATGTAGCTATCTATTATTCCCTTTTCCATAATAAGTTTCAAGTAAACAATACTATCTTGAAAAAATGGCATAGCTGTCGTAATATGATGTTTAAGATTTCTAAAAATAGATAATAGATGTAATGGTGTTCATGAGCATCACAATCCCATGCTCAAACCTCAGGAACATGTGCCAGTAATGAGAGCAATCAAAACAAGGTGCAAGACAAGTTATGTGTGTGTGCAGGAGATAAAGAGATGTACTAATATGCAGAATTCAACATTGATGTGCAATAAAATGATTAAACTATAGTGAGATCAAATGAAAAAGGAAAAAGATGTCAAGTGTAGTGAATAAGGATGGGTAAAATGGATAGTTAGTGTTTCTGTTATAAGTTATCAAATAAAAAATAGAATGGTCATATGAAAAAGGAGGATAGACAACTGTATTATCCATGTATAACATGCATGTCCATAATGATCAACTGAGAGTTCATATTCAAGAGGAGAGGGATAACAACAATGTTGTTATAAAGATCTACTAGATCATAACATTTATCATCAAAATAGTGTTATGGTACATGTTTTTAAATAGTGTTATGTTCAATAACGATCAAATAACAAAATGCATATGCAAGGGAAGGTAAATAAAAATGTGGTGTTATGATGTATGTTCAGTTATAGTCTATGTATAGGAGTGAAAAGAAAATAACAATGTCATTATTAAATGAAGGTTATTTATATATTGAAATCAAATAGAAATGTTGTTATAAAAATATTATGCGTGTTCAAGTAACAATGAGTATGCATATAAGCAAAATAAAGTGACAAAACTATGCATATAGAAGGAGAATATGCATGTTCAATGCTCGAGCTCTATTGTTTAGTGTTTCTCATAGGAGTCACAAGCTCACGCTTGAACCCCATGAGTAAATATGTGTAAATATAATGCTTGTCATTTCAATGAGGATGCAGACATCTAGCACTCAGTGACGACACTATGCACAAAGAGTGGCACGATTTACACAGAGAGTAACATTCAACAAAGAATGACATTATAAGACAGCTAGACCACGGTCTCAAAAGAGAGAGGTAAACAAAAATATAGCATAATGACCATTGTCGACAAGAGGCCCAAGCATAAAGAAAACCCATGAAGGAAAAAACCAATGCTAGTGGAGTCGACAATGTTTCTTTATTAATAAACTACAAACATTAATCGAGATAAGGATCAACCTCTCTCTAACAATAGAAGATATGTGGGTGTTATCTGAACAAAGGAGTACTCATGCAAAGATGAATACAATAGTTACTTCACTATTAAAAGAATGAAATGTAGAAGATAAAGAGAGGGGTGACTTATCTCTTGTTCGAGGGTCAAGGTCAATGAAGCTCCACATCACAATGAGTCAACTCCAGTTCAAATTACCATGGAATATGAAGAACTCGAGCTCCCTGTTACAGCACCAGTTCCAAGTGCTAAGTGCAACTTGAAACCCAAGTTAAGAAGAAAATGCAATAAGTGACATTACCATTAAGGAAAGAAGGCTAAGGATGGAGGCAACTTATCTCTTGTTACAAAAAGTCAACTCTAGTCAAAAGTCTAAAGCTTTGTCTCTTATTCCCAGTAGAGCTCAAGCTCCACACATCCCCATAAGCCATGGTAAAGGATACATAGCCCGAGCTCAAGTGCCATAAATAGTGCATTCTCTCAAGTGTCATGCATGGATCCTGAGACTTGTAAAAACAAGCATGAGACACACTATTTATTATGGCCAAAAGACCTAGAGAAGAGCCCGTGGTATAGAGAGAGCCCGAGCTCTTTATTTTTCAAACGGTGAAGCTCCAATTTGAGTGGACATTCAAGAGCCAAACAAATTTGAGCTCATACAAAAACAATATGTTTACAACTTCTAGTTAAGAGCTCATTCTCTTTGTTTGACTCCAAGTCAAGATCTCGATGTAGGTTTACTATGTTCTCAGCCAAAGATAAAGAAAAGACTACAATATGCAACCAATATCAACTCAAGATCATAAATGATGAACTAGAAATAATTCCATATCCACAGAAAGGTGGTGCCAATGCTAGGGTTTCCAAAAAACCTTATGCCTTTACCAAAAGGCTAAAGATCGAATAAACCTAAACTAAGACTAGTGCCAGTTTGATAAAACTTTGGAGTCCATCGAAGTACTATGAAGGAGTTAATTCATTTAAGACAATGGTGTTTGGTAGAAGGAGCCTTAGGATGTTCACTCCTAAGTGCTACACCCACATCACATAGCCTATGTCATGGAAAAGATTTTTGAAAAGGGTTGTGATTGCTAGATATTGGTCCTGTTGACCTAGGATGATGGTGTCAGCATTAGGCTTGTTAGGGTTATGTGGCATGTGGCTGGGGTTATATTGTGTGGGGTTAGGGTATATGTTTGGTGTTAGGGCTTGATTTTGTATTGGTGGAGGGTGGTTGGTGATTTGTTTAAAAAGTGATGGATGTAATTCAAATGCCAACATTAGGGGTTGGATTTAGGGCATCAATTATGCCTTGGAATTAGGGTGTTTGGCTGATTTGGGGATCCTTTTGGAGGGAGTTAGATTTTTTATTTAGCCATGAGAGTATATATATGAGCTTCCTTTTCAGTTTTAGGGGTTAAAAATTTAGGAGGAAGGTGGTTTTAGTGAGCTTTTTGTTCCTTTACACCTTTTTCATGCATTTTGTAGCCATCAGTTCATGTTTTATGCAGATTGTGTTCAAGTGAATGCACATATTCCTTGGCATATTTTTTTGCTTTCTCATGTAACTATCTTACAAATTTTGAAGATAATAAAGCTTGTCCCCATTATTCATACATCTTTCTGAGTTTTTTTTATCATTCCTTCTAATTTTTCTACACTTAAGTGTAATTTGTTTTGCATCATAGATTAGAGAATTAATCTAATTCCTATTCTACATTGTAAAGTGTAACCTTTTGCATAAATTCAATGTTTGTTGGCATAATTGTCACTATTTGTGGTTTAAACCCTAATAGTGAGTTTTAGGTTATCTTATGTATTGAGTAGTGAATGTTATTGCAGATCTCAGTAATGTATGTCTTATAGGTGTTGGTTTAAATTTTTGATAAATCTGAATCAAGCTTTGGTGTATCACCTTTTTAGTTCTTTTTATTCAGTTTTAGTTATCTTTTCCCCTTTTCTCAAAATTAGAAAATATCAGTAATAGGTGATATCCCAAATCAAATAGGAATCGGCCTAGAATTTGGAGATTCTTTCTTAATCAGAGTCCACCCACAACTCAGGAAGGTTTCCATTGTTACCATGAAATATTAGTATGCCCTTATGCTTGAGTTAGGGTGATATTTTTTGGACTTAACAGTAAAGTTTAGAATTAGTTAAGGTGGTCAGACATGAGAGTTTTTTTATTTTGAATAAGTTGCAGTAGAAATATCATAATAAACTATTTATTTGGTAAAAAATTTACACAAAAATATGGGTCGTACATCCGTGCATGAGTGTACTACTTATGTCTAGAATCTTGTGAAAATATATCATCATTTTATCGTGATTAAGGTGGTCAGACATACAAGTACTTTTTATCTTTTTCCTGAAATTTTTGTACTACTACATTGAAATCTAAAATATTGAACAATTAGATTAAGTTTTTTTAGAAAAGGGCTAGTATTTTAGAAACTACATTCGATTTCCTACAGATTCTGTTCTTAAAAAATTTCACATAAGGTTGATAAGATGTTAAAATTTTTACGTCAAGTTGACTAACCCTGATTTTATGAATTTTCATTGCCACTTAAGGCCATACCTTGGTATACCATGATCCTGCACATATCTGATAGATTGTTGATCTCCAAGATATGCTACCTATTAGTTTCCAATATTTATTCATTTATCTAGGTAGGTTAGTCGGTCATCAGTGCGATCGAGCTATTATACTAAGGTCGAGCATTGTATAAGACTTGTATTTTTGTACCAAGTAGTAGTTACTGTCGAACAAGTCAATAATTGTCGAGTACCCCTATAGCTTCCGAGAAGATTAAGTGTCGAGCATATTGATTTTCGAGTTGAGATTTGTGACGAGATATAGCATATCACTACCGTTTAGAACGAGCACTAGAGACCTCATATGCTGAGTGAAGAATTTTTTTGTATATGTGTTTGGAATGGCACAAACACTTATGTAAACCATTTTGGTCAAATTGTATGCAAAATTTAATTATTTTCAAAGTATTTAATGAATTTAATTATGTGATTTGAGAGAGCATTGATCCCTATGTAAGCCAAGTAACCAATCAGAAAAGGGAATTCTTAAGCAGAAAAAGAGATAAATCTAGATCATTCATCTTGATCTAGAAGATTCTTTTGTTTTCTATTTAAGGAAGCCTCAAATACCTAATGAAAAAGATGTATGAAGGAGAAGAAATCATTTGTATATTGAAGGAGCATAGATCAGATAGAGTGACCAAATAGAGTAGTGAAGGGAAAAATAGAGTTACCAGATTCAGAGAATAGATAAGAATTGGAAAGAGGAGATCCCTAATCAGCATTTGAAGTGCAAACCAAAGGATTAGGTACTAATACATTTTAGTAGGTGAATTAGGGTAAATATTTTAACAAAGTGGTCCTAGCAGACCTTTGTAAATCTCCTAATAGAGTGCTTACTTAGCTATAAGTTTTAAATCCTAGAATAAAGGTAGACCTAATAGTTTGTAAGCCTTTAACAGGGTAGACCCCTTATAGGGTAGATCGTTAGAAGTGATCAAAACATTGTAGCCCTAGTAGGAACACTTTGTTACAATAGTAGTGAAGATTTTTGGGTGTCATCCCCATCTCATTTTTACCTTCAAGGGTTTCTAGGCTACCAAATCTTTCTGTGATGAGTTTATATTATTGCTTATCATGGATGCAATCACTAGTTAGATTTATTACAACATTGAAGTTTATGTTTATAAGAAACATGATATGCATGTTTAATCAGTTTTTTCAATTTAGTAAAAGTTTTTAAGATTCTAATTCACCCCCCCTGTCTCAGTATCTTACTTTCCCAATTGAGACTACCAACACTTAGACCAATTTTCTCCAATGTGGCCAAGTCTCTGATGCCACAACATAGTCTTATCTATAGAAAAATTTGACTCAGAATAAAAAGCACCCTTAGGTACCCAAAATCCATAACCACCTATTGAAGTTGAAACTCTCACCTTTTCCAATGAAGTATCTAGAGATTTGGTCTTCGTAGAAGTACTATTACACTCCACATTGTATGCATCTAGTTTATACAAGGTGCTAATCATGACACCTGTACCAACCACCATAGCACCTCTCGCCATTTTGCACCCTACATTCAAAAATACTACCTGCATATCAGATTATATTAGTTTGATAACAAACAACAAATCTTGTCTTATACAAGGGAGACGCAACACACCACTAATATTTCCTATTCTACAATCAGGGAACCTAATTTTAACTTTACCATGGAAACAATATTTAAATGAAAATTATCACCCAAGTACACCGTACCTCCATCAAATTCTTCATATCCAAAAAACCAAACTCTATTAGAGTTCAAATGAAATGATGCACCTTAGCCAATTAACCATGCATCATCGCAAGGATGAGTGGCCAAACATGCAATGAACACATCATCATCTTCTTTCTTAGACTTAGAATAAGAATCAAATTTCTTCTTTTTCTTCTTCTTATGTTATTTACAGTCCTTACAAATATGACCAGGTGTTGCCAAATTTTAGTGTAAGGGTCTTTAGGTCCTAGGGGGTAAAATTGTTCTTTGGTGACCTACTTCTCATTCAGTTTGAAACCTTCCCCTAATATGCATATCAGATAAATTATTTTCCTTGCCTATTTGAGCCTAGCAGGTTTTAAATCTTTCTTCTTCATCTAGTGTTTAGTTTATTTAGGTATGTCAGGAAAGGGGTGTCATAGCATCTTCCAAATAAGAAGTAGTCACCCTCGGATCTATAATGCTCAATATGTTTTTCTGGAAGATAAACATGTGTCTTATATAAGTGATTGATAAACCCTTTGTTCGTAAAAAGATTTTTTCAGCTCTCAGAGATATCAAATTGCAGAGTAGTGGCAGTGATCATGCAGTGTCCAAAAAAGTTGGTCTCAAAGGTGCAACCCCGACGCAAGTGAAAAAGAGCAAATAAGAAGTTAAGTGCTTCCGATGGAAAGAATTTGTTTAGATGCATAAAGGATAAAAGTTAAATCCGTCAAGAGAATTTTCTAAAATAAAGGAAATAGGCTTACAGGAAAAGTATTCTCTTATATTATTTTTCCACACGAGGTAAAATGGTCTAATGTTCATTCATTTCAGCATCGGAAGGAAAGTGTGTTCTTTTTCTGCAAGACTAAATATTTGTTTCAACTAGCAGAAAATGAACATAAAGTTAAGTATAGGCTTGAGGATTTTGGGGCCGTTATTTTCTCCAAAACAGGAATTTACAATAGCCATTGATTATCAAAAATCAAATACTAATCATGTCATTGCATCCATTAGGTCACCTTAATGTCATTTGTGTGGTGCCAATGTTCAGATCTTAGTGGCTATTTCTTAAGCATTTGCCATCATTTTATTCTCACTATTTTTTATTAACAAGCCATTTGTCTTCACTCATGTTCTCAGTTTTATGGTAAATGGTTGTTAAATCTTCTGGTTACAATAGATTAATTGGTATTGAAATTGAATTAAAAGAATTTTTTGACACATCTCTAAGATTCTTTGATCTGGGTGATTTGCATAGAAGATTGAATTCTCATCCAGTTCACCCTATTACACAAAAGCTTAAGGACAGTGGTCTGGTAGAAGCTGTAGGGTTTCCAATGGCAGTTCAACCTCCTGACCTCATTAGAGAATGTATAGAGAAGTACAACCTAGTGACAAAGAAAATATTGTTCCCAGATCAGTCTATTTTGCTAATGATTGATAAAGCCCTAATCCAATCCACTTTTGGCATTCCGGTGAAAGACGTGTATTGTGATATTGACTTCAGTTCTTCCGTGTCTATGTTCAATGAAAAGAAGACTCTAAGGAGGGAAGACATGCAGAAGACCTAGTTTCAAACCCCTTAATCAAAGAAAAGAAAGATGTCGAAGAATATCTTCAAAACAACCCTAAAGAGGGAAATTGTTGATACTCTGGCCTTGTTGACCAGATTGGACAGAAAACCAGAGATCTTGGATCTCGTTGAACATAATTTCTTTCTTGTTCAATCTGTCTGTGTAGAAAATATGTTCATTGATTAGGTAGAAATCTTGTGTGAGAAGATAGCATCTTGGATGAGTTCTTGTCAAGGATTCGAATATTTTTACATGTCTTATTACTTGATTTATGCTCTGGAAACTTAGCACCTCTGGCCCGGCTTACCAACAATCCCAAACTTTTACAACAACACCAAAATATATGAGTTCTAACCAAATCTACAATTGCATCAAAGCTTTGAGGAATATACTGCTATGAATGATGCATTCACAATGAGAATCTATCAAGAACTTCAAGGTTTCCTAGAAAGAAGATTCTTGCATGAGGCCATCTCGGCAATCAGTCAATATGGATGCTCTTTCATCCAATTCCTAAGTTTCTCTTATCTTCGGATAGAAGCCTTCTTCAGATTTCCTAAGAGATTTCCCTAGTATCCTGAAGATAAGGTGGTCTTGGTAGAGCTTTTCCAACAAATATTGGAAGTGAACACTCTTTGTTCAACTGTGAAGAAGATCGCTAGAATTTCCTTCCATGTGGTGGTTGGTCCATATTCCTGTGCATCTAGATCTGATGCCCAGAATTTAGTAAAGAGTTTTGAGGATAAGATCAAGCTGCTTGACTATGAGCTTCTTAGGCCTCAATATGATCCAATGGGTGTTGTTAGAGATCACTTGAAGCTTAGACATGTCCTATATTTTAAAGATTTATGGGCCGAGTGTTTCAATGAGTATCAAACATAGGAAAAATTGTGGTCCCGTTTAACTTTGGATGATATTGCAATGTATAATAATGTTGTTGATGTATCTAATCTTGTAGATGATGGCCTCTTCATGAATCCCTTGTCCTACAACCAGATCAAGGTGTTTCCCATTTATTCCTCTCCACCAACTGGTCCAGTGATTGATTCATTGGAGCTTCTCATGAGAGGCATTATCAAGAGAACCAACAAATGGGTAGAATGGATCAGAGTCTGATAGAAAAGAACTTTTGGCATAGGTTCATCCAGAGGAATGACTTTACGAGCTGAGCAATCATCTTTAGAATTAACTTCTTCTGTGGTGCCATCAGTTTTAGCATGTGCAGCGCAATTTGTCGGGCAAGGAGGTGACCAGCCCCCAGAAAAGAATGTTCCCATCATTCCAATCTGTGGAGATGGTTCACTACCAAACATTGGAAATGAACAGGATAAGGAAGAAGATAAGGAAAAATAAAATAAGAAAGAACAAGAGGTGCTTGTGACCAAGCCTCCCTCACCAAGTCCAATTATCACCCTAGTTGACACAAATCCCATGGATGGTAAGGATTCCTCTCAGCTGGTAAATACTCTGGCCCTTTTGGTGACTAAGGTTGCCTCCTTCCATCTTCCACCACAAGACAAGTGGACTCCTCCAATTGTCCAAAAGTTGTTTGATCCTACGACTCTCTAGTCTATAATTAAGGTGCTATCCACAGACTCATAGTTGGAGGAAACCATTGAGAAGAAGAATAAATGACATGAGGAGGCCTTTTCTTCAAAGGATCTAATCCTTAAGGCAACCTCATCCCAGCAATTGACAAAGAAGGTGAAGAAGCAAAAGTCTGTGGTTGCACTTTCCCATGATTCCATGAGTGGGCATATGCTAATGGAAATAGTAGAGCCACAGAAAGAAGGAAACTTTCATGAAATTTCAGCTCAAGATTTCCAGATTAAAACTCTGGACCTAGGGGTGCCAGTACATGACTCGATGGTGAATATCTAGAAAACCACCAAATGAGCAGATTGAGGATAGGTTAGAAGAACTCCAAGCAGACAAGGAAGTCGTCAAGTCTAAAAATAAGGAGCTAGTTCAGTATATTAAATATGTTATTGGCACTACTTCATCTGCTCAGTTTGACCCTAATGTGGAGGAGAATAAGAACTTGCTACTAAAGTTGCAGCAATAGAGATAGTTTGGTCAAATTGGAAGAGCATGGATAGAGGTGATGAAGGTTCAAAGCCCAATTGTCATTGAGAATTTGGGAAACCTCCTACTTGATGCAGACAAATTGAAGGATACATCATCAAAACACCAGGAGACCATCTATAATGCATCCACTTGATTAACAGAGCAGTTAGCCACCTTGCAGGTGGTGATTGATATGAAGACTAGTGTTGCAATCTCTAATGGTATCCTTAAGACCAAACAAGAGCCATTATTTCACTAGAGGTAGTCTCTGGAGTTCGTGGTTGAGAACTCAAATAGATCAGAAAATGAACTCAAGACTATGGTTAAGTTAGTACAAAAAGAGATGGATAAACTGTTTGAGTTTTTGAAAGTGTTGCACACGGAATCTCAAGTTTCTGGAAATGACAAGTTGTTGAATACAGAATGAATGAAAGCTAAGTTTCTTTCTTTCATAGATGAGATTGCAGATCTGACTAAATTCCAAGTGTCAAGAATCAGTGACCTCTCCACAATAGATGCTGTGATACAAAAGGAATCGGAGAAGCTCCAATCTTGGATTGCCAGGTTGGATGAACTGACTGAGATGCATGATTTTTGGATGATATGAGCTGACAATATAATCATTACAAATGTTCAGGATTTGGGAAAGGTAATGGATGCAATGAAGGTTTACAGAGGAAAAGCCATTACACAAAAGACGACATAGAATCTGTTAACCTGTATTGTCTGCCCAACTTTTGTATATTGTAGCCATTTTTGGCATTTTGTCAGCTTTGTCAATTTTTGTAACTGACCAGGTTTATTATTATAATGTTCCTCTCAAAATATTGTAAAGAGGAAATCATTTTTGAAATGGGTCATTTTGGAGAAGACCAATATATGTAAATCTCTGTAAAGTAAATAAGAGCAAAAATAATTACTTTGGGAAAACCCCTGTAGCTGGGACTACTATGTGTGACTTTGAGTTTGAAGTTATTTTTGTTTTTCATCTTAGATATTTGTGTGATGTTTTGAGTAAGGATGCTAATACTAGAAATTGAATGAATAGTAATGAACCAGGTTTTTTTATTCTCATTCAGTGGATTGTATGTTTACTATCTTCAGCAAAAGCACTCTGTTTTCATTTCATTGCACATCTTAGTTCAATAGTTTACATAATGATTTGGGAAGAGGGTTAATAGAGAGTGAGATCAAGATAATCTAGGTATTGTCGAAGTCTCACAATATTAGCAATCCAGGATTTGCATTGTTACATCTTCTTTCTTCATCTCTATTGGTAGATGGTAGTTTGCATTCATCCTGTACTGCTTGATAGTTTGGATTTCAGATTGCATGTTATTGAGTAAGTCCCCATTAATTTCTTGAGTTTTTTGAGGCTTTGATAAACTTAGTTGAACCTCTTCTACTCTCTAGTTAAGAGCATACCCCTAAAAATCAAAAGACAAAATTCACTGCATATCTTTTACATAAGGGATTCTGTACCTTTCAATTCAGGGGTCATTGATAGATTCCTACCATTGACCCAGTCTATGGTTAATTTTTGTTCTACAAAAGCCAGTATTGGGTATTTTAAAGAGTCATTATATAAATCAAAATTAAATTAGACAAACTATAAACCAACAGTTTTTGGTGACTCTGCTGGTGAATAAGAACTCAAAATTTGTCTAAGTTTGCTTAGTAAGTCTGTTTGTGGCTTTACTAAGTGACTTAGAACATATCTATTTGGCATTCCAAATGCTACATTATGCATATCACTCTTAAGGAGAAATGGTGTTGCCTCACAAAGGACAAGTCCCACTAGAGAAACATAATCTTTGCATCTAGGACGAGCAAGATGAGATTATAAACCAGTTGAATATACTTGTCTAGAAAAGCCAGAAATCCCTTGACCAATACAAAAGAATCAACTTTGAGCTAGAAACAGAAGAGGTCAATGTTGAATATTGGGAGGGAGTGTTACGGGAAATAAGATTCAGAGTTGCACAGCTGCAGTAATCAGGTTTGGTAGCTCTAGATCCTTACTATACCCGAAGTGTCCAAGGAGAGGGACATAAAGATCTTATGTTTGAAGAATTGTAGAAGGCTAAGTTCCCTTTTTTAGAAGACCCTCTCATAAGAGGAAGAACCAATGTCTGGGATCCTTTCTTTCTAGGTATTCATGGTGCTCTCTTTCCACCACCACACCCCATTTCCTAGATTCATAGCCATTCTTCTATACCTCCTATCATCCGCAATACTATCACATTATTGTGTAACACCCTTACTCTTCATGAAGCAGTTTCTCCTACCAATATAAATTTTCAGGCTATGCCAGTAACCCTCCCTATTACTTCATTGCTAAAGCCCTTGGATTGACCCTTAGCAAAACCTTTGGCCAATGTTATTCAATGGATGCTACACAAGTTCCACTCCTACGTCAGGTAAAGGATGCACAAGTTTCATTGGCCGCACACCCTACAAAGAGGATGAAGCTAACCATCCTAGTAGCCGATATTTCAGCCCGCTACAGTATGATTCTAAGCAGAAGCTTTTGTAGAGACATAGGTGGAGAAATCAAGATGGACTGATCCCATGCTATAATCCTGATGGGTACTAAGAAGATAAAGCTGGAGCCTGAGGAAAAGGCCAAATTCACAGTAATGAAGTCTAATGACCCTAAGGCACAAATCCTCTATCAAGAGATGGAATTCAGAAATTATATGTTGTTTTCATATTTTGATCATTAGGATGAAATGCCAGGAATTAATAACAATCAGGATATTTGGACGTTGGAGTTCGACGACAGTTGCGCTACTGTAGGATCGGGGGCTGGCGTAGTTCTTATTCCTCCAAAAGGAGACATGATACAACTATCTTATAAATTGTAGTTTAAGAACACTAATAACATGGTGGAATATGAAGTTCTATTGCTAGGCATTGCTTTTGCGAAGCAAAGAGGGGTGAAAATCCTTAAAGCACCCAGTGATGCTGAGTTGATAGTGAGGCAAGTTCCAGCGAAGTACACAGTGAAAAATGTGAGATTGCAGAGTTATAGGAACAGAGTCTGGGATGAGATAGAGGACTTTGATGCCTTTTCAATCTAGGCTATTCCAAGAGAGTGAAATGCTAGAGTAGATTTGTTGGCCACCTCCGTTTCACTTCTCCTCCCACATCCAAAAATAGGAGATAAGCAATACAAATTTGAAGTTCTCTTCAGGTCAAATGTTCTAGATAATGTGGAAATCTGGCAAGTCTTCATCAGTGACAAGTAGATAAAAGCTTTCCTGGAAGGATCAGATGAGTTTAGTGATCAATATTTTGAAGTAATCTCTAATACCTGCAAGGATCTTTCTCCAGATAGCAAGAAGGAGTTAGAGCTTGGAGAAGAACAACTAAAAGGTAACAAAATTCCTCGACACGTGATGTCCCTTGAAAAACATTGTAATAAACATGATGCATATATTAGAAAAGAAAGAAATAGGAAAGGTGGTACCTCAAGGGATTTCAAGAGAATGAACATAGGCACTGAAAAATAAACCTAATATGATAAATATTGGAAGTTGTTGCACAAAAAAGGAAAGAGAAAAGGCTACAAACCTACTCTCCCAGTATAAGGATGTGTTTTCTTGGGGCTATGAAGACCTCAAAACTTTCCAGAATGGAGACTTTAAGCACATGATCCATCTCAAGCCTAAAGTTGTCCCCTTCTGACAGAAGCAACGAAACTACAATCATAAGGTTTCAGATGCCATTTTTAGGAAAGTTCATAAGATGTTGGAGGAAAAAATTATCTACCCCATACATCACTCTACATGGCTAGCCAACATCGTGCCCGTCTGAAAAAAGGATGGAGAAATCAAAATTTGTGTAGATTTTTGAAATCTGAACCAAGCTTCTCTGAAGGATAATTACACCTTACCCAACATGGATCACATACTACAAAGATTTTCTAGATCAAATATGATGTCCATGTTGGACGGTTTCTCAGGTTTCAACCAGATTGAGGTGGACCCAGAAGATAAGTATAAGACAACGTTCATCACTCCTTAGGGAATTTTTTCTTATAATAGAATGCCCTTTAGGCTTATCAATGTTGGAGCTACCTTCTAGAGGGCAATGAACTCTTCATTTGCAGACCTCTGGGATAGAATAATAGTTATATACTTGGATGATTTAACAATCTTCTCTAAGAAGAGAGAAGATCATTTGAAAGATCTTTAGAATGTGCTAAAGAGATGCAGAGACCATGGCATCTCTCTTAATCCCAAGAATTTTATTTTCTATGTCACTAAAGGTAGATTGCTAGGTCATATTGTTTCCCATGAAGGAATCTGAATTAACCCTGAGCGCACGAAGGCCATCCACCAATTGAACCTGCCGGGAAGCAAATCTGAAACAAGATCATTCTTTGGGCAGGTAAATTTTCTCAGGTGGTTTGTTCTCGACTTTTCTAAGATTACAAAATGCATAATTGATATGATGAAGGGTAGTCAAAATTTCAATGGAATGACTCTGGGAAGAAGGCCTTTGATTTAATCAAGCATGCTATAGCCATAGCACCTGTGTTGGTGCATCCAAAATATACCAAGGAGTTCATATTGTACTATTATGCATCAGCCCATACATTGTCTGCTATCTTGATGCAAGAGAACAATGAAGGAATTCAGGCGCCTATTGCATTCATGAGCACTCTACTCAAGGATCATGAACTGAGATATTCTCAAATGGAGAAGCATGGATATACGGTGGTAAGGGAACTAAAAAATTTTAGATTCTATGTATTACATTCTCATTATGTTATTTATATTCCTAATTCTGCTCTTAAGAGCATTCTGACACAACAAGAAATAGGATGTAATACTAGAGGTACATGGATAGAAAAGGTACAGGAGTATGATATTGAACTGAAGCCAACAAAGCTGGTTAGAGTAAACAGCTTGGGTAAAATAATCGCAGAAAATCAAGAAATAGCTCAAGAGGAGGACTCTCCGAAGGTGTTAATGGTTAGTCTTATTGATCCTTGGTTTTCAAACATCACCCATTTCCTTACGTATGGAGATTTCCTAGAAGGATTTCCATACAAAAAGAGAAGATATTTAAATATGAAAGTAGCCAAGTGTGTCATTTATGATGACCAGTTACATAAGAGGGCAATAGATAAAACTTTCTTAAGGTGTGTGGACAAGTCAAAACAAGAGAGATTGCTCTAGGCATTCCATAATGAGGCGTGTGGTGGATACTTCTCATCCATAGTCACTACATATAAAATCTTGAGGCAGTGTTATTACTGGCCCAACATGTTTAAAGATTCCTATAAATGGGTGGCCAAGTGTGATAAATGTCATATGTTTTCCAGTAAGCCTCAGTTGGTTTCTCTCCCATTAAAGTCGATTGTAGTTGAGGGTCCCTATCAGCAATGGGGGCTTGATTTCATTGGTCCAATAAATCCTCCCTCTTCTGCAGGTCACCTATATGTCATAACTGCCATGGATTACTTTACCAAGGGGGTTGAGGCTAAGCCTATCAAGAAAACTACATCTGAGGTGGTCTGTGAATTTATCAAAGAGAACATCTTGGTAAGGTTTGGAGTGCCATTGAAGCTAGTAATGGACAATGCCACATATTTCTCTTCATCAGAGATTACAGAGTTCTGCTACAACAATAGTATTCATCTTAGTCACTCATTTGATTATTTCCCTCAGGGAAATGGTCAGGCTGAGTCAAGCAAAAAGAACCTGATTAGCATAATGAAGAAACTAGTTTCAAAGAGTCAAAAATATTGGCACAAGAAATTGCATGAAGCTCTATGGGAAGATAGGATAATAGCTAAACAAGCTATCGGGATATCCCCTTTTGAGCTAGTTTACAGAATTGAACCTAGTCTCCCACTCCCGCTAGAGTTATCCATTTGCAGGCTGCAGCTAGTAATTAAAGAACCAGTTTTCCAGAATGGTCTGGAGAAATGAATCATGTATCTAACCAAGTTGGAGGAAGAATGGGAAAACCTTGTTGACCACATCACTGATCATTGGAGGAGAGTGAAAACATTCTTTGATAAGAAGGACAGACCAAGAAATTCAATGCAAGGTGACTTGGTCCTTCTATGGGATAAAAGGCGTGAATCCAAAGGAAAGCATCATAAGTTTGACTCGCTTTGGAAAGGACTATTCAAGATTATATAGGTGAACCAGAATAATTCCTTTATTCTAGCATATGCTTCTAGAGAGATTCTTCCATTCTCTTGCAATGGCCAGGATCTGAAGCTCTACCAAATACTCAAGTCAAAGCAGGTAATCCCTGGAGGTTAGTGTCAGTGTAGGTAGGTTTTCTTTGCGATTCTCCTTCTTTCTTTGCTACTTTATTAGTCTTATTTTAGCTTAGTTTCCTTTCCTGTCATGTGTTTTAGTTTAGTATGCCTGTTGTTTTTCCTGTCGGTCTTATTGTGCGAAACTAGAGACTCTGGGTCCCTTCTCAGACATTGGCATGTCTAAGTCCCCAGTCAGATCCACCTGTTGCCAAATTTTAGTCTAAGGGTCTTTAGGTCCTAGGGGATAAAATTGTTCTTTGGTGACCTACTTCTCATTCAGTTTGAAACCTTCCCCTAATATGCTTATCAGATAAATTATTTGCCTTGTCTATTTGAGCCTAGCAGTTTTTCAATCTTTCTGCTTCATTCGGTGTTTAGGTGATTTAGGTATGTCAGGAAAGGGGTGTCATAGCATCTTCCGAATGAGAAATAGTCACCCTCAGATCTGTAATGCTCAATATGTTTTTCTGGAAGACCAACATTTGTCTTATATAAGTGATCGATAAAGCCTTTGTTCGTAAAAAGAGTTTTTCAACTCTTAGAGATATCAAGTTACGGAGTAGTGGCAGTGATCATGCAGTGTCCAAAAAATTTAGTCTCAAAGGTGAAACCCCGATGCAAGTGAAAAAGAGAAAATAAGAAGTTAAGTGCTCTCGATGGAAAAGAAGTTGTTTACATGCGCAAAGGATAAAGGTGAAGTCGTCGGGATACTTTTCTGAAATAAAGGAAATAGGCTTACGAGAAAAGTATTCTCTTATATTCTTTTTCTACACGAGGTAAAATGGTCTAATGTTCATTCATTTTGGCATTGGAAGGAAAGTGTGTTCTTTTTCCACAAGACTAAAGATTTGTTTTATCTAGCGGTAAATGAACATAAAGTTAAGTATAGGCTTGAGGATTTTGGGGCCGTTATTTTCTCCGAAATGGGAATTTTGAATAGCCGTTGATTATCAAAAATTAAATGCTAATCTTTCCATTGCATCCGTTAGGTCACCTTAATGTCATTCATGTGGCACCAACATTCAGATCTTAGCGGCTATTTCTTAAGCATTCACCATCATTTGTTACTCACTATTTTTTATTAACAAGCCATTTGTCTTCACTCATGTTCTCAATTTTACAGTAAATGGTTGTTAAAGCTTCTAGTTATGAAAAATTAATTGGTATTGAAAGTGCATTGAAAGAAGTTTCCGAAACATCTCTAATATTCTTTGATCTCAGAGATTTGCATAGAAGATTGAATTCTCATCCAGTTCACCCTATTACATAGAATCTTAAGGACAATGGTCTCGTAGAAGCTGCAGGGTTTCCAATGGTAGTTCAAGCTCCTGAGCTCATCAGAGAATGTATAGAGAAATGTGACCTAGCGACAAAGCTAATCCTATTCCTAGATCAGTCTATTTTTCTAAAAATTGATAAAGCCCTAATCCAATATGCTTTTGGAATTCTAGTGAAAGACGTATATTGCGATATCGACTTTGGCTCTTCTACGTCTATGTTCAATGAAAAGAAGAATCTAAGGAGGGAAGACATGCAGAAGACCTGCTTTCAGATCCCTCGATCAAAGAAAAGTAAGATATCAAAGAATCTCTTTGGAACAACCCTAAAGAGGGAAATTATTGATATTCTGGCCCTGTTGACTAGATTGGATGGAAAACCTGAGATATTGGATCTCGTTGAACATAGCTTCTTTCTTGTTCAAGCTGTCTATGCAGAAAATATGTTTATTGAATGGGCAGAAATCATGTGTGAGAAGCTAGCATCCTAGATGAGTTCTTGTCAAGGATTCAAATAGTTCTACATGTCTTCTTACTTGATTTATGCTCTGGAAGCTCAGCACCTGTGGCCCGGCTTACTAGCAATCCAATACTTTGACAACAACACCAAAATATATGAGTTCTACCCTAGTCTGCAATTGCATCAGAGTTGTGAGGAATATACTACTGTGAATGATGCATTCACAATGAGAATCTGTCAGGAACTTCAAGGGTGCCTAGAAAGAAGATTCTCACTAGAGGCCATCTCAGTAATCAGTCAGTATGGATGCTCTTTCATCCAATTCCTGAGTTTCTCTTATCTTCAGATAGGAGCCTTCTCCTGATTTCCTAAGAGATTGCCCTGGTATCTTGAAGATAAGGTGGTCTTGGTATAGCTTTGCAGATAGATTTTGGAAGTGAACACTCTGTGTTCAACTGTGAAGAAGATCACTGGAATTTCCTTCCTCGTGGTGGTTGGTCCATATTCCTGTGCATCCAGATCTGATGCCCAGAATTTAGTAAAGAGTTTTAAGGATAAGATCAAGCTGCTTAATTATGAGTTTCTTAGGCCTGAATATGATCCTATGGGTTTTTTTAGAGATCACCTAAACCCTGGACATGCCTACAGACATGTCCTGGATATTGAAGATTACTGGGCCGAGTGTTTCAATGAGTATCAAACATGGGAAAAATTGTGGTCCTGTTTAACTTTGGATGAAATTGTAATGTATAATAATGCTATTGATGTATCTGATCTTGCAGATGAGGGCCTCTTCATGCACCCCTCATCCTACAAAAACATCAAGGTGTTTCCCATTTCTTCCTCTCCACCAACTGGTCCAGTGATTGACTCATTGGAGCTTCTCATGAGAGGCATTATCAAGAGAACTAAAAAATGGGTAGAATGGGCTAGAGTGCAATGAAAAATTAACTTCTGGCATAGGTTCATCCAAAGGAATGACTTCAAGAGCTGAGCAATCATCTTCAGTAGTCACTTCTTCTATGGCGCCATCAGTTTCAGCAGGTGCAGCACAATGCGCCAGGAAGGAAGTGACCAGCCCCTGAAAAAGAATGTTCCCATCACTCCAACCTACGGAGATGGTTCACTCCCAAACATTGGAAATGAAGAGGAGAAGGAAGAAGATAATGAAAAACAAAAGAAGAAAGAACAAGAGGTTCTTGTGACCAAGCTTCCCTCACCAAGTCCAATTATCACCTTGGATGACACAAATCCAATGGATGGTCAGGATTCCTCTCAGTCGGTAAATACTCTAGCCCTTTCAGTGACTAAGGTTGCTTCCTTCCATCTTCCACCACAAGAAAACCAGACTCCTCCAATTTCTCAGAAGTTGTTTGATCCTGCGGCTCTCTAGTCTTCAATTAAGGTGCTATCCACAGACTCATGGTTGGAGGAAACCATTGAGAAGAAGAAGAAATGACATGAGGAGGCCATTTATTCAAAGGCCCTGATCCTTAAGGCAACCTCATCCTAGCCACCGAAAAAGAAGACAAAGAAGCAAAAGTCTATGGTGGCACTTTCCCATGATTCCATGACTGGGCATATGCTAATGGAAATAGCAAAGCCATAGAAAGAAGGAAAGTTTCATGAACTTTCAGCTCAAGATTTCTAGACTAAAACTATGGACCTATGGGTTCCAATACATGACTCAATGGTGAATATCTAGAAAACCACCAATGAGCGGATTGAGGATAGGTTAGAAGACCTCTGACAAGACAAGGAAGTCCTCAAGTCTGAAAATAAGGAGCTAGTTGAGTATATTAAATATTCTCTTGGCACTACTTCATCTGCTCAGTTTGACCCTAATGCAGAGGAGGATAAGAACTTGCTACTAAAGTTGTAGCAAGAGAGACAGTTTGGTCAAATTGGCAGAGCATGGATAGAGGCGATGAAGTTTCAAGGCCCCATTTTCATTGAGAATTTGGGAAACCTTCTACTTGATGCAGAAAAATTGAACAATACAACATCAAAACACCAAGAGACCATCTATAATGCATCCACTTGATTGGCGAAGTAGTTAGCCACCTTGCAGGAGGTGATTGATATGAAGAATAGTGTTGTAATCTCTAATGGTATCCTCAAGACCAGACTTGAGCCATTATTTCACTAGAGGAAGTCTCTGGAGTTCGTGGTTGAGAACTCAAATAGATCAGCAAATGAACTCAAGACTATGGTTAAGTTAGTACAAAAGGAGATGGATAAACTGTTTGGTTTTTGAAAGTGTTGCACACGGAATCTCATGTTTTCAAAAATGACAAGTTGCTGAATACAGAACAAATGAAAGATAAGTTTCTTGCTTTCATAGATGAGATTGCGGATCCAGCTAACTTCCAAGTGTCAAGAATCAATGAGCTCTTCGCAATAGATGTTGTGATAAAAAAGGAATTAGAGAAGCTCCAATCCCGGATTGCCAGGTTGGATGAACTGACTGAGATGTATGATTTTTGGATGATCCGAGCTGACAATATAATCATTCCAAATGTTCAGGATTTGGGCAAGGTAGCAGATGCAATGAAGGTTTACAGAGGAAAAGTTGTTACACAGAAGATGACATAGAATTTGTTGACCTGTGTCATGTGCCCAACTTTTGTATATTGTAGCCATTTTTGACATTTTGTCAGCTTTGTCAGTTTTTGTAACCGACCAAGTTTATTATTAGAATGTTCCTCTCAGAATATTGTAAAGAGGCAATCATTATTGAAATGGGTCATTTTGGAGAAGACCTATATGTGTAAATCTCTATAAAGTAAAGAAGATCAACAAAAATTACTTTGGGAAAACCCTTGTAGGTGGGACTACTGTGGGTGACTCTGAGTTCAAAGTGATTTTTGTTGTTCATCTTAGATAGTTGTGTGATGTTTTGAATAAGGATGCTAATATTGGAAATTACATGAATAGTAACAAGCTGGGTTTTGTTATTCTCATTCAGTGGATTGTATGTTTACTATCTTCAGCGAAAGCACTCTATTTTCATTTCATTGCACATCTTACTTCAGTAGTTTAGGTCTTGCATAAAGATTTGGGAAGAGGTTTAATAGAGAGTTAGATCAAGATAATCTGGGTATTGTCAAAGTTTCACAATCTTAGCAATCCGGGAATTGCATTGTTACATATTCTTTCTTCATCTCTATTGGTATATGGTAGTTTGCATTCATCTCGTACTGCATGATAGTTTGCAATTCAGATTGCATGTTATTGAGTAAGTCACCATTTATTGCCTGAGTTGTTTGAAGCTTTGAGCAACTTGGTTGAACCTCTTTTGCTTTTGGTTAAGAGCATACCCCTAAAAATTGAAAGAAAAAATTCACTACATATCTTTCACATAATGGATACTGTACCTTTCAATTCAGGCGTCATTGATAGATTCCTACCATTGACCTAGTTTGTGGTTACTTTTTGTTCTAGAAAAGCCAGTATTGGGTATTTTAAAGAGTAATTATATAAATCAAAATTAAAGTAGACAAAATGTAAACCAACACAAGGTTTACCACAATTCCAACAAATTACTTTGGACTTTCTAGGAGATTTGGATCTCCCTCTTGATTTAGACTTATTATGCTTCTCATTCTTCTTGCATTTTTTCTTAGGTCTTCCATGGGCAACTAGGGATTCCTTGTCAGTAATGGATACCTCCCTCCTCAACTCTTCAAAGATAAAATAACCCACCCCATATTCCATCATCAAAACAACAATAGTACTGCCAATAGCCATAACAAGTGTCGAATCAGGCAAAGAACAAATCAGGATACAATATTTCTCGTCTTCATCCATTTTGACACCAATAGATACCAACTGAGCCACGAGCATATTTAATTTTTATAAGTGGTATATAACTTGTCCACCCTCCGCTATTCTCAAGGAATACAACTTCTTCCTCAAGAAAATATTATTTACTAAATATTTTGCTTGATACATGCCACAAGCTTCTTCCAAAACTTCTTTGCAGTGGATCTTCATGGACATTGATTAGAATAGAGTATGCAAGGCACAATCTGATTAGACCCTTGTCTTTATGCTCCATAACATCAAATTTAGTAGCCTCATTCATATCTATAGGTCTCATGAGATTCGCATCAACAACATCCTATGGATCTCAATCTACTAATAGATCCTTCATCTTTAGCTTCCACTTTTCAAAGTTATTTCTTGAAAATTTCTCCACCTCTATCCTCTCTAAAGAGCTTGCCATTTTTAAATTCCCACAGCAAGATCACAAAGTATCATCTACACAAGCTCCCGCTCATAGTTCGAAAAACCCAACAACCCACAGTTGAAACCAAAGGTAATCAGACTCTGATACCACTTGTAAGGAAGTTAAGTAGCAGAACAACTTCCTACACTAACCCTAAGGGGAGAATAATGTAAAAACTTTCTTAAATCATTTTCATAGTTATAGAAACTTAACATAAATAAACATAAGGATAAATAACATTCATACCGCAACACAAATATTTACATGGGGAAAACCCTTTCGAGAGAAAGAAAACCCCACACTCCAAAAGCAACCCAATATATTATTTAGCAATAAAAAATAGATTACAATATAGTTGTAGAGAAATCTTCTTTCACGAGTATTACCGATCAAAGATCTAGAGGTATTTAGAAATCTATAAGACTTACACAAAACCTCCATCTTACGCACCTACTATATAGGAGATACAATACAAGAAACCATCAAACAGTATTATAAAACCATGGACTAAAACCATGCCAAAAGAGGTGCCCATATTATTTCCAATCAAAGATTCCCTATGATGTGTCAATACACACACGAACACATGTAACTCCCTTTTACAACTCATTTACATGTTTGATGAATTTTTACATTTCCTATTTCATGAGATCAAACTTTTGGAGACCATAACTTGTAAACTATTTACCTGATTGGCTATTATATCTCCATTTCTGAAATTCCATGATGCGCTCTACAACTAGAAAATTGAAGCATCATCCAAAGAAAATTTTGACCCCTTTTCTTAGCCTCTAAGGCCTTCAAAATTGAGTTTGATGTTTTCGTATGACCCCGTCAAAAAACCAAAAACTTAATATCTTCAAAACCAGACATGATCTTGCAACAAAAATTTACTAGCATATTTATATATCCAAAATGAACCCCCAAAAAACAATTGGAAGATTTTTGTGCTCAAACTAGTGACTCACAAAATTATCTTCCATATGTAACTGTAAGGTTGAGATGCATTTTCCCAACAATTTCCCCCTTCTAATTTTCATCCTCATTTCCTCTCTCCAGACCGCTCATACCAGAACTTTCTCCATTTAGCACTCTATGGGTAGATCTAATTTGAAGAAAACCTAAGAATTATGAAACTTTTAGTAATGATAGGGATCTTTGGTCTATTTTTTTCAAAGGAAACCACTTGATCTACATTGAGTGCATGCAAGGCTTCCACCTTGAGATCTCTAAGAAATTTTCTAATGCTTGGGGAAAGTGTTTTATTTCCATTGGTGGTGCCTCCTTCATGATTTTAGTGGAGACAATTTTAGCTGCTATTGGGTTGATTATGGAAGGAGCAACTCTTATAAAAAATCCCAAGGGCCACTGTAAGGAATGCTATAAAAAAAAATTGATGGGAAGGGAGATAATTTCTCACCTGTAAAATGGGTTCAATAGGGAGGACCTCTCCAAAGAATGTAAAGATGTGTCACTAGTTTTAATGAAGTTCACTACATTGGATGGTAGGTTTAAGTGCTTCCAATGCCAATTATTTCTAATGCTTAATCATGTTAGGCATGGGGTCAAGATAAATTTTACACTCTAGATTTTTTCCTCTTTGTCTCAATTGATGGTTGTTATTGAGGCTAAGGAAGGGCTTCCTTTTCATTAGGGGCTTATTTACAAACTCTATAATTTTTGTTTGGCGAACTCTCTTGTCCTTTTGGCTGGAGCCTCTCTACCCCTAATCCATATTCCACCCTTTTCATTGAAATATCTTATAACCAAGATTCCAAAGGGGTCTCTTCTTCTACTTTGGATACCCCACTAATATCATCCATGATAAGAAAATTAATCCCTAGCACTTGGCAAAATGGAAAAATCTGGCCATGTGCATGAATATGGTAGGTCATAAGGTCCTTGATCTTTCCAATTGTTCCTCTTCCTCCTAGATGACTATATTGGAGTGAACCCCTAAAAAATACCCTTCTAATGTTCAAAAGTTGGCTCCCAACACTTCCTCAACTATGCCTACCTTTCTTTCTCACTCCTCTATTTCTTCTACTTAAGTTGTTGGGTTGCCTAGAATTGTGGAGAAAGTTAACAATTTTTTTTCTGGCTTATAACAAGTAGAATGAGATTATTCCTGAAATGTTAGCGAAATTACATATGGCTAATTTAAATAAAATAAATAGACTTGAGGCTTTTGTAAAGGCATGCATGAAGGTTGGAGATTGGTTGGAGAAAGTTAATGATGAGAGGGTTTTGGAAGTAGATGATGACCTTATTAATAGGCGTAACAAATGAAACAATATAGAGATTTAGGTCAAGAAGCTTAGAGATATGGTGAACTTAGAGGAAAATAAGAAAATGTTGTATGTTATTGCTACAATCAAAAGTAACTAGGATGAACTAAACAAAAATTATAAGGAATTTGTCGATTGTAGCAAGGATATGATGTGCAAGATATTTGATTCCCTAATAATTCTCCAATGAGAATTAGAAAATCGACATGCCAAAAGGAAAAGAATAGAAGTTGCGATGAATTAAATATTGTGGGATTCTAATGTTTTGTCCCTTGCGTAAGGTAAAGAGAAAAAAAAATTCTTTTTTTATTTGTTGAAAGAGTTAAATCAAGATTGGAAATCTGTTAAGACCCCCACCCTCTATCTATAGTTTCTTTGGGGGTGGTTTTTATCATTTCGCTTAATTTTGTTATTTTTGTTATTTTCATTGTTTTCTTCTTTTGGTTTTGATCTAGGCTCTAGGTTTTTTCTGGTCATTTTATAGACATTCTCACTCCTCGTGAGACCTCTTTTCTGCTACCTATGGGTTGCTCTATAAGGATTTGGGCCTCTGAAGAGAATAAAGGAATAAAGAGCCTAAAAAAATTTAGAATATGTTGAAATAAAATAGAAGATTTAGATAAAAAAATAATAGCAATAAAAAATCTTGATTTAACAGAATAAATAGAGTGATGCTCTCTAATAATAATAATTAATAATTATACATATAAAAATAAAATTATTTAATTTAATATAACAATTACATATAAATAACATACTAGAAAATATAGGAACCGAGACAAACCATGTTGATGAGGCTAGAATAATCTACCTAGGGGTGAGTATGGCTAAGGAGAAGGGTTTATCTAAGGTTTGGTTGGAGAGTGATTGTTTAAAAATAATTAATTGTTTAAAGGGGGAGTCCCCTCCCAGCTGGACCATCGTTAACATCACCAACGATTGAAAGGAAATTATAAATGATTTCCAAGCCTTCCACGTTTCTCATGTGAATTCCATGAGGGAAATTGAGTGGCAAATTTTTTTGTCAATTTGGGCGTAAAGTCTAATCAAGAGTTGAGTTGGGATTCTAAGGAGTGTGCCCCAATGGAGTTGAGTTGGATTTTTTGAAATGATTGTTATGAGTGACCGTATGAGGAGAAAATCCTATTCTTTTTTTTACTACGTACAAAAGCATGATGCGATGCTTCATCCTTTATTGTTAAGTATGTGGTGGTTTTTAATTTTGTTGGTGGAGTTACCGGGTTTGGTTTACAGAGACCTCTAGTTTTAAACATGGGTGGGGATAGAAATCATTTAGAACCATTTTTTTATGACAATGGCTAAACCTGCAAATGGTCTAGAGACCTCTTGCAGCTAGGGGTTTAACTCCATTTATGAAAACCCTTCATGGTGTGGATGTGTTAATTAGAAAGGATTTTATAGAGGGTTGGGCGAATGATGTTCTGAATTTTTATAGTTTAAAGAAGATCATCAATGAGGACCTTGTTTCTATTATTTAAAATATGCAGGCTGATGACACTGAGTTTTATAAAGATAAGAAACTAGTTGTTGAAGTTGTCGACTACCTTTTCCTCCATGATGAACATGAGAAGTGTTATTGTTTGATTAGATTTGAGTATGTAATTCTTTTAAATTTTGATGTATATGATAGATAATTTCTCATTAGAATATTATCTAATCTATATTAATTTCCAATTGATATATAATATTCAATATCATTATTTTATATATATATATATAATTCTCACTAATATATAAATAAGACTTTGAAAATGTGTTTTACCGATATACAAAGAAGATGGAATGCATATTGTTGCGATGATGAAAATGAAGTGGATTTGATTATTCTTATATCTTGTATGTCTCATGAAGAGGCATACCTCTTTGTGAGACCATAGGCCTCATGAAGAGTTATGTCTACTCGTGAGACATCCCATTAATGTAAATTATAATAAAGTTGATGTTATTGACTTACCCATTGTTAATGATCATCATTACATTATGACAATCGATATTAATATCGGACCACAACAATGTGAATATTAAATAGAATGAAGTTTGGAGATTAGTTGATATCATTCGACGATGTCATTATGAATAATGATAATCACAGTCGATACCAATCAATATTATCATTATTGAGAATGACCTCAACCACCATTGTTAATGATCGACAATATCATTTGATAATGATCTCAACCATAGTTGATATCATTATCGATAATGATAATCACAGTCAATACCATAATTCAGATTCATTTTTAGTCGATACCATAATTGACTTTAGGTAATATCATTCACGGTTTTAAACGATGCCATAATCAACAATATTATCAACTTAGTAATATTAAGTTGGTATTGTTATGAACTTCATTAATAATTAAAGTTGATTACAATATCCACTTAATAATATTAAGTTGATATCAACTTTGTCAACAATTTATAGTTGATAATAATATCAAGTATGATATCGATATTACCTTAATAGTATTAGCCATTTCTAATGATAACTATGATAGTTATAAAGGATAACTATCATAGTTATCAGTAATGATAACTATGGTAGTTATCAAGGATAACTATCATAGTTATCAGTAATGATAACTATTATCAGTATATTAATGAATCTGATGAATTCTATAAATGGTAAGATCATCATATTATGATATATATAATCACATTATATCTAAAGAAGGAGAGATATCAAATGCTTAAGGCCAATAGGCCAATTAAGAATTTGATTTCATCGGTTAGAATAATCTGAACGAACCTACAAACATTAACAAGAAGACCACAAAGACTTGATATGGGGGTTTTGAGTGTCTTTCTTTTCCAAAACTGTGGGTAGAAGTCACTGAAGTGATAATCTAGTATGTGACCCTTGATGGATAATTTGGTATCCTTTTCAATTATCACTTTGTCATTCTTAATCACTTTCGACATGATAGATTCATATCTATTCTTTTCTATCTGGCTTCTTCACTTAATCATAGTATGGAGGCTTAGAAAAAGAAACCCTTGGTTCCCATATTACACGAGGGTTTGATTTTATTTTTTGATTTTATTTATTATGGAGAGAGCTAAAGCTTTTCATATTAAAAAAAATCCCTGTTACTAAATTTGGTTAGAATTGAAAAATAATATTAGGGTCCATTATGGTACACAGGGTTCTGATCATGACAATATTGAGATGGAGGGAGATGAAGTTTATCATGTGTATAATAAGAAGAGGAAATCCCCTTTCCCTACTACTTCTATCGTGTTATCTTCACGCACAAAAAATATTATTTTATCAGATTAGGAGGACTTGGACTATGTCCCCTCTCAAGATTCTGTGTCTGATTCTTTGGATCATTCCAATAGTAAAAGTAACGAGAAAAAACTCATAAACAGAGGCAAAGCTAAATACAGCTATAAATCCCATGGGTCCCCTCCTATTACGACCAAATCCCCACCCAAAAATAAAAGCTCCCAGCCTACTTTCAAGAACCCTTTGCCAGATTCTATCATGACTAAGAAGGAGAAGGGCATTTGTATTGACATTCCATTAGAGGTTGAAAATGGTTCTTCTTACAAGGATGATGACTCTGTTGGAAATGTTCTGACTAATTTCCTATACATCAAAGATGACCTTTTCAATTTGATTATTACGGTTAAGAGACATTAAACATGGTTCTACAAATACCCAAAAGCTTGATGATATTCTTGATAGAACACATAATCTAATGAAGGGTATTAGTGATCACAAATAGGATTATGAAAGGAAAATTAGGAATCCAAAAGAGAGGTTTATTGGTGTTCAATCTGCACTAAATAGAGTTATCATTGTTTGCAAGTCGGCGTTGTTGGATATTAGTGAAGGACTCCGTAAAATTAATGAACATGCTAAATTGGTTCATTGTCTTTCTAAAGTTAACTCTCCTACATCATGTTCTAAAGATTATTTAGATAATATGGACCATTTCCAGGTGAATAAGAAGAACAGAGTGGAGGAAAAAGATGCAAAGGGGTAGAAGGAGCTTGTAGGCCCTGAAACCAGAGATGCTCCAGCCATGCGCGTGAGGATTAAGGAAAAGAATACTACTCCTTTAGATAGTATTGTTAAGAAGGTTAGAGACATAAATGCAGATATAATTAGGGAGAATCAGTCTTTGGCTAAATTCCTGTAGGTTTTAGGGGTGTTTTGCACCCTATTTTTGGCTTTTTGTTGGCGTCTGGGTCTTGTTCGGTTTGTGTCTATTTTATCTAATACACAAGATAAACCCTTTTATTTTGTAAACTTTAGGTTTCTAGTCCCCATAAAACCAATTTTTTTCTAATAAAAAACATACTAGAAAATATACAAAAAAGACCGAACAATTATATGGAAACAACATACTTTTATATAAAACTTCAGAGTCCTGTTTAAATAAATATGACCTGAAATCATCATTCTATTACAGTCAATGTGCTAATTCTTTATATTAAAATTGGACCTCCGTGTAAATAACTCTTAAGTGCAATTAAAATTTTGTCGTGAGCACTTAAAAAACTGCCCCAGCTTCCCACTTAATCTCTCCCTTTAAATATTTCAAACAATAACATTTAAATATAACAATAGTGCTGATCCTTAACATGGGCACACATAAATCTATAGATCCGTATGCACATGTGCATAGAGCTATCTGATGATCTAAGATTCACTTTACCTTAAACAGTTAATGTATTTCTTGTAAGTTGTTTGTTTGCTCACTTCCATAGATTTTTCTGGTGTTATTAAGTAGCTTCTACAATAGAGACCGGACCTTGCAAACCAAATGAATCAAAATCAAAAGAAAAATGTTTCACATGCTTACACTATCTACAAATGTTTGGATCTTTTGGGGAAACATGACATCTTCTCAAGACTTCGACAATATCGTTGGATTGCTTTTGGAAAAAGACAATACGTTGTGTTACAAGCAGGACATTAATAAACAGACAGCACTTCACATGGCAGTTAAGTGGGTGAAGTATGATTTAGTAGAGATTCTATTAACGTATGGCAAAAACTGTATAGAAATGGTTGACAAAGATGACATGAAACCTCTTCTCTTAGCTGTTATGAATGAATAATGGATTACCTTGGATCTGAAATGGAGTTCATTGCCATATTTTTCAATTTAATATCATAGGAGTCTCTAAATAATCGTGACAGTATGGGAAAAGCTTCATTAAAAATAACAATGTCGAATGTTAGAAAACACGATAATCCTGAAGGTGGGTAGGGACAAAAATACAAAAAAAAATAGGGACCAGATTGTGCTATGGCACAATAAACTTAGATATTACTATTATTTCTCCTCTTGAACTTTTCGATCAAATCTGCCTCTATTTATAGAGGGCTTTAAATTTTTCTAAAGACAACACACATGAAAAATGGTTTGAAGTCGGTGGGAGTCGGTGGGAGAGATTTTTGGAATAGAGGTGAGAATGTTATAAATTAAATGCACTCATTGACAATATATAATTGTTAGCTGGTAGAAAATTATGCCTCCAATACTCCCCCTAATTTATACTTCTAATTACATAAAAATTTACAATGTTCAATTTTTGTTATAAATATTCAAATTGTTCTTGTGGTAATGCTTTGGTGAATATATCTGCAAATTCCTCCTTTGATCTGCAATGTTGTAGGATAATCTCTTCATTGTTCACCAACTTTTGAATGAAGTGATGTCTAGTTTCAATAGCTTTGTCCTCTTGTGAAAAAAATGATTCTTTGATAGTGCAATGGTCGACATGTTATCACAATAGATTGTAGTAGGCCCCTCCTGCTCATGCTCTAGATCCTTCAAGATTCTAGACATCCATACTGCTTGACATGTTGTTCATGTACCCACTACATACTCTTCTTCACCTAATGAGATAGTCATTATAGGTTGCTTCTTTGATCCCATGCCACAATACCTATTCCAAGATGAAATGCATATCTGGATGTACTTCCTTCAAAATCACTATAAGTATATCCAACCAATTGAAAATCATTTGAAGTAGTATACATTATGTCATAGCTCATAGTCCCTACAATGTACCTCAATATTATCTTTCCTTTTTTCCAGTGTGAATTCTTAGGTGAATACATGAATCTAGAAATCAAACTAACTACATACATAATATTCATCCTAGTTGTTGTGAGATACATCAAACTACCAATTTTTTGTTCAATATACTTGAATCAAATTCTTTCTCATTATCTTCTCTACTTATTTTTTGTGCCTATTGCCACAGGTGTATAAAATGGACTACAATTTAATATTATAAACCTTTTCAAGACATCCTTTGCATGTTTACTATGAAAAATTAAAACGCCCTTATCATTTTGTGCTACTTCAATGCAAAGAAAATATTTCATCATTCCAAAATCTGTCATTTAAAATTCCTTCCTCATTGTTGCTTTAAACATGTCAATAGAAAGATTACCTATAAAGATCAAATAATCAAAATATAAGAGAACAATTAAAATCTGACTATGTTCATTGGTTTTTGTGTATAATGTAGGCTCAGTAGTGCATCTATTGAATCCATTCGTTATCATGTATGAATCCATTCTGCTATGCCATGCTCTTGGTGCTTGCTTCAATCCGTAGAGTTTCTTCTTTAACATGTAAAATTTTTATTCAAATCCTTTTATCTCATAACTTGGCGGTTGTTGCACATAAACTTCTTACAAATATTCATTCAAGAAAGCTGATTTAACATCCATTTGATAAACTTTCCAATTATTTTGAGCTGCAATAGCTAGTACCATTCTAACAGTATCAAGTCTAGCTACATGTGAAAATGTTTCATTATAATCAATTCCATATTCTTGTTCAAACCCTTTAGCTAATAATCTTGCCTTATATTTGTCAACTTCTCCCTTTTCCATATACTTAGTTTTATAGACCCATTTTACACCTATATATTCTTTATTCTTAGGCAAATCAAGTAGTTCACATGTATCATTTTTATCAATAGATTCCACTTCATCATTCATTATTTTAATCCATTGTTCTTCTCTAATTGCATCTTCAAAATATATAGGTCCTTTGGCAAATAAATCAAAGTTTTATTGCAAATCTCTCATATCCCCTTGTTCATAAATCTCTTGCAAAGTTCTAGTTGTCTTTCTCTTAAGCCTTGATCTCAATGATGCAAGTGTAGGATTTGAGTTATTACTTACTTGTTGACTTGAGGATTCTCCTTGCTCATCTTCCATTTGTGTCTTATCTCCTTATGGGCTTCTTGATGGAGTTTCTCCTTGCTCATTTAATTGATCTTATTGGTCTTCTTGATGTTTTCCTTGTTGATTATCATATGGTGTTGATGTTGCACCTGTAATTATCCTGTTTATAGTTCCATCCCAAGATTCTTCTTCTTTGAACACAAGATCTCTACTTACAATGCTTTTCTTTGTTATAGGGTTAAACAACTTGTAAGCCTTCTATATTGTTCATCATAACCAATAAAGATACATTTTGCACTTGTATCATCCAATTTACTCCTTATTTCTTTAGGAACATGTGCATATGCAATACAACCAAATACTCTAAAATGAGAAATACAATGATGCTTACCACTCCATGCTTGTTGTATAATCATGTCCCTTACAATGTTTGTTGGAATCATGTTCAAGTTATAAACTACACAACCTATCGCTTCAGCCCATTACTCATTAAAGGTAGGTTCTTACATTTTGGCATACTCCTTCCCATCTCCATTATTGTTTGATTCTTTCCTTCTTCAACACCATTCTGCTAAGGTGCGTAATTTTTCCTGACCTGCTTCTTTATTCCATGATACTTGCAATAATCCAAAAGCTCATTTGACATGTATTCTTCTCCTCTATCTGATCTCAAAATCTTAATAGATAGACCACTTTGTTTTTGAACCAATGCCTTAAACTCCTTCAGCTTGCCAAATATTTTAGATTTATATTTGAGAAAGTAAACCCATGTCTTTATACTATAATCATCAATGAATATTAAGAAATAAATGATATCCCCCTAATTGTGTTATTTGCATTGGACCACATAAATCAGTATGCACAATTTCTAAAGGTGAGCAAGCTCTATATGAAATTTCCTTTGCAAAAATTTCTCTATGGTGCTTAGCCAAAATACAAATTTCACATAAACTCAATGGTGCTTCAATGGGGGGTGATCCTCTTACCATGTTCTTCCTTTAAAACAAACATAATCCTTTAAATTTTAGATGACCATACCTCAAATGCCATTTCCATGCTTGATCTTGACTTGATGCCTTGAAACTTGCTCCAATATCCTCCATCATTTCACTTTTCATGTGAAGTGGGAAAATTCTATTGTTTGTGATTTCAACCTTTGCAATCACCATGTTACAAGGAGGAATATCAAATATAGTGCAAAAAATCTTCTAAAAAAAATCTATAACCTTTTTAACAAAGTTGTCCCACACTTATAGGATTATGCTTCAAACCAGGTAAAAAACATCAGGAATAGTTTTCATTCCAAGATTTTTTATTATATTAATTGCACATTTCCCCATGACCTCAATAATGTTATCATTACCCAATTTAATTTCTAATTTAATCGAAGTATCCAGATTCTCAAAAAATTCTTTATTTCCTGACATGTGATTACTACAACCACTGTCAAGAAACCAAATGTTACTTGAACTCTCTTGAGCTACATGGCATGTAATGAACAATGCCTCAGAACAATTCTTAGAAATTTTTTCATTTAGCTTCCCTATATTCTCTTGTTTATGTCTACATGCATTTGCAAAATGTCCAAGCTTCTTGCAATAATAACATTGAACATTTTATTTATCATACGTTTGTGGTGCCTGATATTTATTGCGTCCCTTTGAGTTGAAACTTTGATTTCTTCTTCCTCCTGGATCTGGACTCCTCATTTCTTCTCTTTGGTAATTATTTCTTCCTCTTCATCTTCCTCTAAGTCCCGGATTTCCTCTTCTTCTGCTCTACCAAATGTCATCCATCTCTTGAAAGCATTCTCCAAAGTTGTGTCATTATTCTAATTCACCCTAGATTCATGTGCAATCAATGATCCAAACAAATCATATAAAGAAAAATTTGATAGATCTTTATTTTCCTCAATCGTAACCAAAATAGTATCAAACTTACTTGGCAAACTCGTTAACATCTTTCCTATGAGCTTTTGATCAAATAAATCTTCACTTTTTAATGTAATTTGATTAACAATTTGAATAACATTAGGTGAAAAATGATCTACTAATTCTAATTCTTTCATTTTTAAATTTTCAAAACTTCTTCTAAGTGATTGTAATTTTGCTATCTTAACCTTAGATGTACCTTAATATGCATTTTCTAAAATTTCCCAAGCTTGTTTAGCTAAACTTACATTTCTTATTCTTTGAAAAATCAATTCTTTCATACCTGTTTCTGTGAATATCATGGCTTTCCCATATTTTTCTCTATTTTTCTGTTATTCCATTTTCTAACTATCATTTAGAGTAGATTCATCATCTAGTTCCACAAAACCTTTCTCAACAATATTTGTTAGATCTGGAGACCTAAACAAAGTTTTCATTTTAATTTCTCAAGTATCATAATTTTTACGAGTAAGAAGTGGATTTGAGGCTACACAAAAGATATGTTAGAAGCCATAACTTCACCTAGATTTTTGATTTACTAGTTCAGCTTGCACTTTCACTCCAAACACTTTGATCTCCTTTATTCGTCATTTCACATTAATTCTTCACACACTTTCTTTAGAGTTAATTAGTAAAATATTCATAAAATATATGTTGACAATAAATCAATATTAAAACCCTTTCTTAGAAATACTCTTAGAAAATAACTATCTCTTGAAACCTTTTAACAACCCATAAAATTGATCTAGGATACCTTCCATGGGTCTGATATGCAAATCCCTGACTGATCTGATCTAGCTTCTAGCTGCAATCACTCCTTCAGTTAATTTGCCTCAAACACTAGCAGCATAATGGCTGATTAGACTACTTCAACAAAAATCTGGAGCATTCTTACAAAGTTGGAAGCATCTGTTCTCAGCAATCTCAAATAATATGGGCCTTCAACCTAACTCTGATACCACTATGAAGGTGGGTAGAGACAAAAAATACAAAAAATAGAGACCAGATTGTGCTATTGTATAATAAACTTAGATATTATTATTATTTCTCCTCTTGAACTTTTAGATTACATCTACCTCTATTTATAGAGGGATTTCAATTTATCAAGAAATTAATAAAGACAGAACACATGAGAAAAATGGTTTGAAGTCGGTGGGAGTTGAGGGAAGATATTTTTGAATGGAGGTGAGAATGTTCTAAATTAAATGCACTCATTGGCAATCTCTAATTGTTAGCTCATATAAATTAATGCCACCAACAAATCCTTCTGAGGACATAAGTAATTGGATCGAATGATTTATTATATTTATAGTATTATATAATGTTCAAATTGTAGTGATGGAGAGTCTGAAGAAGAGTTGGGATAATGATTTTGTAGCTCTAAGGAGTAATTTTTCTGACACTTTCAAACATATGTAAGTATGTATGGACACTTTGTATATAACGAAGATACTTAAGATTTTGGTAGAAACAATTTTGGTTTTCTTATAGACATTTTCCATTGATGTCAAATGCAGAGAGATAATGAGAAAAATGAAAGATTCAGCTCAGGGGAGATCAATTTTTGCTAAATGTTTCCATCAATATCAAAGGGGGAGATTTTTTGAAAGAGACACTCATAGGGAGGAGCTATATGTTTTCATTTATGGAAAATACACACTATCCTCAAGATATATTTTCACACTATGATGATACCAAAGGTTTGACTACATATTTGGCTAAGTATAGAACAACAGACCCATTGTATAGGTGTCGGTATATGGATCGGTACAGACACATATGATTGATTTTTTTATGTGGAAATATAGGAGAAAATTATTAGAGGTATTATATATCTTTACCTAAGATTGTGGTAGTTGATATCATCTTTTTATGGAGTTATGATCTTTTGAGTATCGGGTTAAAAAAGTCCATTAAGAGACAAAGATGGTTGAGTGTTATATCGATTAGCGATACTATCATATCAATGATAGGATGGGTTTTATTGTTGGAGGTGATAGAGATGACACATATGATGACTCCTATGTTTGAGTTTGAGATTAGGAACATGCATTGATGGAAGATCTGGATGACACTTCACACATTTCCTATTTTCTTGAGGCTGACAGTGAAAATGAACAACTTTGGTGATCGGGATATAAGCTTGGGTTTTTGTGTTGATTAATATATGCAAAGGTTTGATATGATTGAGGTATGTCATATATGTGGGTGATCCAAAAATAGTGGGTTACACTTTTTTGCCTAAACAAACAGTGAAGTCTACATTTTGAAAGAAACTTTTAGATTCAAATGCTTACTGTCGTTAAACCGTTTGAAATCGGAAGATAAAGTAAACTAGAGTCTTTTAGGATTTTCTGTCTAGATTCTAAATATACATTTTTCTTTTTTGGGGAATTGATTTGAATGGTTTTTTTGTCTCCCATAAAAACTTCTATGTTGCTAAAAACATCATTTTCAAAAAGTTACATTGACTTCATAGAGCATAACTTTTTTTCCTAAAATAGATATCAATGCGCTTCTTTCAAATTTGGTTTTGTAACATCCATACAAAGGGAATGCAATTAGTTGGATGACATTATCATGATTATTGCATATTTTATGAATGTTTGAAATTGAGTAAACCATAATTTTGACATACCTTCACGGTATAGCTTATAACTTGTTGTGTATTGATCAAAATTTAATATATTTTTTTGATAGAAAGTAGACTTGAAGATGGAGGGCACTGTTATTTTTCAATTTTTTTTCTCTTTTCTAATATTTTTCATTGAACATCAAACTTGAAGATTTATATTGGATTAAAAACCTACATTCCATGCATGTCAAAAAAATATTGGCCTAATTAATTAAAAAATTGTCAAATCTATATTCATTAGAAAGCTCGTTTGGAGTACTTGCATGATGTGAAAGGACATCTCCTTATTCTTCCGTTTGAGCCTTGCACTTGAGCCTTGAAGCCATGAAAACTTCATATTTGTGTTAGCCTCTGCAAATGGTCTCTAATCAAAGACTTTCGATCAAAACTAATTAGTTTCAATCAAAACTAATTTCTATAGAAAGTAATTGAGTGGAATTTCCATAATCAAGGACTTTCAAAAGAAAGTACTATCTATCAAAAGTCCCTACTTTCTATTGAAAGTACTTTCTTAATCCACCTACTTTGTGAATTTTAGGAGGAATTGCTTCTTCTAAAAAATTGTAATGCACTATTGTGGGTTCACCCATGTATGGATCAGTAATTTGAGGTTCAGATATCACATATGTAGACATGCATTGAACTTTAATGGAACTGCAATAGCATTGTTGATTCCATTTTTCAGTCCATTCTCATATACTATTATCTATTCTATTTTGTGTGGCAGTGAGGCTTTCTTATGTATTTAAGTGATTTGAGTAGTGAGCTCTATGTTGTTAGCCTGAATACATGTGCATTCCCATTTATGTACTCATTCCCTTAACTAGAAAATTTATTGCTACATAAGTAAAAACAAATTGGCTCCATCCTCACTGTGGTTTTTCCCCTAACAAAGTTTCCACGATAAAAACTATGGTGTTATAATGTTATGGTTGTTTTGTTTTAGTTTACTTTGAGTTGTGTTTATTTTATGGTTATGCAATTAGGGTGATAATGTTAAATCTTCTAGAACACTAATTCACCCCCCTAGTTTTCCTCAATCCTAACACTTCCTTTATTCCATACAATTCATTTCCTCCTTTTTATCTCCTCCATATATGTCAATAAAAGGTTTGATGCTTATAGCCTTTTTATTGGTAGTCTTGGCTTTGGAAGGAGATGGCTTGGTGGGGGCGATTTTCCTTTTCTAGGGAGTGGTTTGAAGCAAATATTCTTCCAGGGGGATTTCCTTCTCAATGGTAGTGGGATTCTTCTTCACCTTCTCAGCGGTATTAAGAGTTTTATTTTTTCTAGAGGAATTATCCTTTTTACCAGTATGACTCACTTTTTCTTGAAGGGGACTAGAATCTAAGAGCTTAATCTTGATAGTACTCTTTGCCCAGTTCACAAAGTGGCTTTGTTCATGTTCAAGATAGGAAAGAAAATAGATTATAAATGAAGACTTATCAAATTCATATTTATAGAGGATGTATATCAAGCCCTAATGAAGAGGACTGGTAGCCTCATCAGTGATACTAGAGCTTTGGGAGGAAAAGAGGAAATAGGGAATACTAATCTTATGGTAATTTCTTAGATGGTTTAAAATAGGTAAATGATAACCATGGAAGGCATTATACCTTCCTTCCAGGGCAAAATACTCCATCACAAAGAAATAGACAAGAGCAAAGGGAGGAGGTAAAGAGAAACTATCATACCCATTGTCATGTGCCGCAACCATGAGATTTCCCCTTTCTTGTAGAATTGATTCATGTAAAAAGTTTAGTCCCCTTAGCTTTTACGTTCCACTTTATCACCTTCACACTTTAGACCACTATCTTTGGCTATGAGTTCACGAGAGACTTCATATTTAATGCTCCCAATCATGACTTTACCATGGTCCTAGGAATTGGAATAATTCAGAGATAAGGTGGTATTGTACCCCTTCATGACTAGAAAATAGGGTGCCATGTTGCCTCTATTGAAGATATCCTAGAGCTTATTATTCTAAAGTAATTCCCCATAATCTCTAGGTTTTGACCTCTTCAAAGGGCCCCCATACTTATAATTTTAGAGAGAATCAAGTGTTGATCCACAAACATATGTGGTCCATTACTACTATAAATTAATTAATTTAAAAAAAACCATTTTTTTCCTCTATCAGAGTGACAATGAAGTTTCTCGAAGCTAGGACAATGTAATTTTTGGAAAAGCTAAAAAAATTGGAATCTTACCCCGTAATAATGACCTTTCTGCTTTTAATCTTAAGAAAAATTACGAAGATTATCGAGATTTTTTCAATGACATATCACTTTACGGACTTCAAACAAGAGTTTAATTAAATTTCCCCTTACATGATCATTAATGTGGTAATGATTATTATGATCACCTCTATTATTCATTCTGAGGTGCCAGATAAGAGTCTAGTTTGCTTCAACATCCAAGTGGAATTATTTTGTGTTGATGGGGTATAAAAAATCATCAATAGTAAACCCAAGCCTAAGGATATTTAAAATGTTATTAAACTTATCAAAAGGTTTATAAGGATCCATTCTTAAATACTTAATATTATTAGCCACCACTATAGTTGGCATATTATTAAAAGTGTGATAAAAAAACTTAGGAGTATGACTTTTAATCAAGAAAATATTCATATGAATGTGGTACAAGTTAATATCTCCTTAGAGTCATCCCAGGATATAAAGACCGCACCAATTAAGAAAAATCATTACATTCAACATGGATTTTGTTAGTAGGACTATTTCTCCTTTCTTTAGTAAGGACCTCTTTTAGATAATAGGGCCATTGTTCATATTTCATAAAATGTTAGTCCTAATAATTTAGGTCATTATGTTCCATTAAATCCACAACACAATTTTTCCTTCTCACATAACATGGTGGATTTTGACATGTTCAAAGGTAGAAAGAATCCTTTAACACTCCTACAAGATTGCTAACAAATATCAAGGTAAATTGACGTAGAGCAATGGGGCCTCAAAGAATTCTATGTCAAAATGCACTAGAATGATGTTTAATCCAATACTTCCCAAATGCAAAAAATTGATTCAAATGAGGCAACTAAGGGTACCAACCTTCACCAAGGTCCACAATGACTTTAAGGGTTTCTACTTACCCAATCCAACTAGGATAAACAAGTCTCAAAGGTTTAAAAGACCAACTCATTAGCAAACCCCAAATGTTGTCCTAATAGGCTTAACTTCCTACTAGGTCTATAGCGACTATTTTTTGTCTTCACCCAAGAACTTTCCAAATGACTTGAGGAAAAAATTATGGATTTAGACGCCCATTTTGATTTTACAAAACATAGCAAAACCTTAACATTGGTTGTTTTGGACCATCTTATCAGACTGATCAACTGTGATAGTTGTTTAGGGCTAATTACCCTGCTTTTCCAAAGTACCCCTATTGGATACTCAACTCCTGACCTTGGATCTTTCAATAGAGTTGTAAAATGGCTTTAATTAAAGTAAAATGCAACCAATTGGACCATATGGTCTCTCTAAACATAAAATCTCCAAATTGCTCCTTAAACACCTTAAAACTAAGGCCTGCTGAATGTCGACCCTCCCAACATAATCTCAACCCTAAAGTGGTTGATTCACCATTAAAATGACATACCCTCATGTATTATAACAAAAAATGACACCCTCCTAAGAGAAGATCTCCTGCTGCTACACCATAGCCCCAATTATGGTTCCTTCAACTAGACAACTATGGTGATCACCAAACTCCTATTCACTTATCTGCACATTGTAAGGTTAGTTTCATCTTATAAATGTTACAAAATGATCATTCTATGATAATTAGTTCTTTACATTCATGGAATGATCATTTGATCTTCATAAAACTCAAAACGGTTAAGGTAAATACAAAATTCTATACCCTGTCAGCAAATCCAATACAAAACTAGAATGTAGTGACTTCTCAAATCATGCACATTTCTTCCACAAACACTTATTAATGTTCCTCAACCATATAAAATGTATAAAATATAGAAAAACAAAAGACCATAAGGAAATTTTCATAATTTAGTTACTTTTATTGTTTCAAAGGATCACAGTCCATACAAAATGCCTCATCTATGTACTGTCTGATGAGCTACAACTCATTGTATGTTTGAAGTAATTTTTTTAATAGTCAATAGAGTTACATATATGATGAAATACATTAATCATTTAATGTATTGTCATTGATGTCAACTTATTTGAGTATCATTATGGTGACAAACATCTATTACGGATTGAAGATCTGGAACAAACAAATTTTATGTGGTCGGTAATCGAAGAGTTTTGTATACACTGAGTAAATATAGTGTATACCGAGTATAGTGATAACCGAGGTAGGGATCACTGATACATCATGGTATTCAAGGAAGAGCAGATGAAGAAGATTGAAATTTTTTTTAACACAATTGTCGAGGAAGGTTTAAGCAGAAAAACCAATGATGGACATGAAGTGACAAAATATAAAGGATGGAAATTAAATGTGTTATGATATCTATATAAGAGAAAAGGGATTCATTATGAATCACATGATGCTATGAAGCACACACATGCAAATTTCATACATGACTGATCAAACTGGTTAAAGAGAGAACCAAGTATTTCTGTAGACATCACCGAGCGACAGAGGAAAGAACATTAACCGAGTAGAATAGAGTATGAAGAATCAGATGAATTGAAGTGAATAAATTGATCAGAGGTATCATGTACTTAACATAGATATGAAACTCTTCAAACAAAGTTGTATTTGAATCAGATCATTACTGTATCATTTTAACCATTGTTACAAATAAATATCTTAACCGAGTAGGACAAGAAAGTATTTCTTATGACATTCTAATGAACGTTGAGTGTTTTCTTGTTGACCCCATAGTGAATTATTGGTCAAGAGAGAACTATTAGTTTTCAAATCTCTAACTAAGTCACATTTAACAGTGTGCATTGTCACCTTTTACAGGGTTGGCTCTTAACCGAGCTCACTTTAGAAGAGTGACATATTTTGGGTTACCGATGGCAGGTGATTTTTCCCTTAGCAGGGTTTCCACATTAAAAATCTATGTGTCAATGTGTATGATTGTTATTTTTATTCACACATTAAGTTATTTGCATTCATCGGTAATCATAGTATTGATTTACTGCTACTCGGCATAAGACTAAAAGTTTGAGATCACAGTATACATTTCACCAAGTTGATTTATATGTTTGAAATTGTTTTTATATACATCTGAGATAATTTGGGACTGTAGGATAATTGTCAACCAACTGATTCACCCCCCTTCCCTCTCAATTATTCTAACAATTGGTATTAGAGCATACAGTACTTAGAAGGAAATTTTTGAAGCACTTAAGTTAAATATCAGAAGATGTATAATAGAGACACAACGAAGCTGAACAAGGTGATCTTCTCAACATGGAAGATAAGAATGATACTATACCTATCAGGGATTGGAGATGACATAGATATATACCTGGATAATTTATTCATCCTATCTACTAGACCATTGAAGTTTAATTAGATGAAAGAGAAACATGAACACAAATTTATAATGGTAGAAATTTCTTCTTCACTTACTGATGCTGAATTTGAGGATATCAAGACATGTTCATTAGACAAGAAGATGTGAGAGAATATTACACTAGTTTATGGAGGAGATACAAATGTACAAAGAGATAAAGTTGAAAGTCTTTGAGGAAAATTTGATGACACGAGAATGAAAGAAGGAGAGAACATAACATAGTACAGTACCTGACTCAAAGAGGTTGTAAATGCTATTCATGGAGAAGGTGGAACTATTGATGAACACACTATTTTGAGTAATATTCAAGTAGAAATTTATTGCCTATTTATTCTATAAGAGTCTCTGCAATATAGGAAATGAGAGAAGAACATGGAAACAATATTATTGTTGATAGTCTTGTTGGTAGACTGATTTCTTTTGAGTTGAACAATTTTGACAATAGTCTTGTACCTACTATGAAATCTGCATTTGTGTCTTCTCTAAAAATTAGTAAATCTGGTAGCAAACACATGATAAGAAATAATAGTGGTAGTGACAGTGATGATAAGGAACTTGATGAACTTGAAGCATTAATGGTCATAAGATTGCATAAAGGAAAAGGAAGGTATAAAGGTAAACTACCTTTGATATGATTTAATTGTAAAGAAATTGGACACTTTGCTTCCCGATTCCCTAAAAGAAAGAATGATGAAAGAAATGAAAGATCTAATGACAGAAAATATGACTGAGAATATAGAACAAACTTACAATATGAGAGAAGAAATAACCAAGATTACAAAGACAAAGGCAAGAAGGCTTATTACATTGTTGAAGATAAAGATAATGACACTGATAAAGATATTGAGAAAGTATTTGTAGCTTTGAAAGAAGATTCATAGGAATATGAAAGGTATGTTGAAACAACACTTATTTCTAAAGTCAGTAAGCATGATATTTGGGTTATTGATATTGGCTGCACACATCACATGACTGGAGATAAAGAAAAATTTGAATTTCTTGAGCATTATAATGGTGGATCTATTAGAATGGGAAATGATACACCTTATCAAGTGAGAGGAAAAGGTACTATATTACTAAACAATAAAATCAAAAGTGAGAATGCATATTTGGTGAAAGGACTTAATTATAATCTATTGAGTATTTCATAGTTGAATAACACAGGTCACCAAGTTGTATTTCCAAACAAAAAAGCTACAATCTATGATGAAATAGGAAAGTTGATCGGCACTGGTGAACAACCTAAAGGTAATCTATTCTATCTTGACACTACTAAAACTACTTGTTTGATGGCTAAGAATAAATATGTATGGTTGTGGCATAAGACATTTTATCATGTAAATTTTGAAAACATGGTTAAGATTACTAAGAAAAGAAAAGTTAGAGGCTTACCGAGCTTATCTAAACCAGGCCATGTAATGTGCAAAAATTGTCAAATGGGAAAAATGTCAAAATCTAGTTTTAAAAGGAAGAATTTTTCATCTAATGATATTTTGGAGTTAGTTCATATGGACCTATGTGGATTAATGAGAACACAAAGTTACTACAGTGATAGATACTTTATTTTATTTGTTGATGACTACTCTAGAATGATGACTGTCATGTTCTTAAAAGACAAATCTAAAGCATTTAAGATGTTCAAATGGTACAAAGCTAAAGTGGAAAAAGAAAGTGGTAGAGAACTGAAATATTTGAGATCAGATAGAGGTGGTGAGTTTATTTATGATGAGTTCACTAACTTTTTTAATGAATATAGAATCAAGAGACAGGTCTCTGCACTGAGGACACCACAGCAGAATGGAATTGTTGAAAGGAGAAATAGATCAATTGTGGATTGTGATAGAACACTGATGATTCAAAAAACTGTTGCACAAACATGTTGGAGAGAATTTGTAAGTACTTCTGTATACACATTGAACCGAGTACAACTGAAGAAAGATACAAACAAAACACCTTGTGAATTATGGTATGGTTATACACCTAATGTGAGCTATTTTACAATATTTCAAAATCATTTTTATAGTCTAAAAGATGATAGAAATGGGAAATTTGATTCAAAAAATGATGAAGGAATATTTATTGGATATTCTACTACGAGCAAAGCTTATAAATGTTTGAACAAGACTTCTAACAAGATCATTAAAAGTGCAAATGTAAGAGTTGATGAATATTTGGAGAAGAATGATGAGGAAAGCATAAAAGAATCAGAAGATTACAGTAGATTTTTCTACATTGAAGAAACTGACACTTTTCCCACGTATATACTTAATGTTACCGTGCAACAGGGTAATGTTACCGAGAAACAAGAGGCACCAAATGAGAATCAGGAAAATGTTTCAACTGAATTTCCTGAGAAAGAACACAATGAACCTACTGGAGAGCATAATGAAGAACACAAAATTGAACCTATACTTGCAAAATATGTAAGAAGACATCATCCATAGAATCAGATTATTGGAGATAAAAGAGTTGGAATGATGACACAAAGTAAGTTGAAAGACAACACATGTTTAATTTGTGAATTTGAGTCTAAAAATGTTAGAGATGCACTTGAAAATGAGGAATGTATAATTGCAATGAATGAAGAAATTGAGAAGATACACAAAAACAATACATGGACATTACTACCAAACTTAAGTGATAAGAATGTCATTGGCACCAAATGGAGATTCAAAAACAAATTAAATGATAATGGAGATGTGAGAAGAAACAAAGAAAGGTTAGTATGCAAAGGGTATGCTCAAGACGAAGGTATTACTATGGAGAAACTTTTGCACCAATTTCTAAACTTGAAGGAGTTAGAATATTACTTGCATATGCTACATATCAAGGATTCAAAGTATATCAGATGGATGTTAAATCTAAATTTTTAAATGGAATACTGGAAGAAGAGGTTTACATTGAACAACCTAAAGTATTTTTTGATCCTAATCATGCCAATGTGGTGGGTGGCTACAAGAAGGTGAGTCCCACTTTTGGGCAAAAAGTGGAAGTGTTTTCCCTGTTTTTCAAATTTTCTGTCAATTAATGTCAAAATTTGAGGAACTTAGAGATTGAATCTCAAAACAATCCACTAATTGAAAATGTAGTGCTCAGAGTCTAACTTTCAAATATCTAATTTATTTGAACACCCATGTGGTAGAAAATAAATTTTAGTTGGCATGTTTAAAAACCCCTTTTTCAAAATGTGTGTTTCAGGACCATACCCTACATGTGTACGACCACCCTATTTTGAAGTAAATAAATGAATTTTTCTAAATCCTTCTGGGGGAAGGTACCTAACACATCAAATATTGGTGAGAATATTTTTCCTTATTTTTAATTGATTTTTTTTTTATTAATTTTTAGTTGACTATAAAGTACATTTTTGAAAACCTCTGGTGTACGACCACCATAATTTGATGAAAATTTCACTTTTTAGATTTTTATTATTATTTTGGATTAAATTCTATGTAGATTGGGCTCATATAATTCATTTTTCAAAAACCTAAAATCAAAAAAGTTATTAAAATTTTAGTAAACCTTGCTATTTCAACTTTAGATACCACTTTGGCATAATAATTATTGTAAAAATACTAAAATCTGTCATATCAATATAAAATTTATATTTTTATAATCTATACAATATGAACTGAAATGGGTTTTCGTTTCGTCTAAAAATGCAATCGGGAATACCTCCAAAAAATTATCATAAAGCACAAATTTTATTTTTAAATGCCTTAGCCATATTTTGGCAAGGCCAAGCACAGGCTTGGTGGGACCAAGCCTGTTCTGAACCAAAAACTAGGGCGGAGGTTTAGTCCCCACTCCTAATTTTAAGAAATGAGCACCCGTTATTTAAAATTCAAAATACAGGTGCCCATTTCATTTTGAGCTATTGAAACTGAAATGAGCACTCGTTTTATAGAATGAGTACCTGTTTCATAAACAAGAACGCGTTTCATTTAAATAACAGGTGCCCCTTTCTGAAAGATTCATTGGAGACAAAATACTATTTTGTGGGCCTGATCTCAATGATTGATGATTATTTAATCATTTGTATGACATATCTATGTTGCAGAATGAATATTGTGAACCAACATTCTCTTTTCTTGTCTCATTCTGGATCTGACAAGAAGGCATTAATTTGAATTCAAATTTTGGTGCAAATATGGAATCAAAGAAACACAGAAAGAGGCAAAGAAAGGCTCTAATAGCTGATGAGGTTGCAACAAATAAAGAGAAAGAGGCAAAATGACAATGAGAAAGAAGAGAAAGAATTCGAAACCTAGATAATTTTGGAGCATCGAGTTCACCAATCGGTTCAAAAGATGAGAACAATGAGGACACCATGATGGATGCAGAGCTTTAAGAAGAAAATACAATAGGAGAAAATTTAGGTGCATTTTCTAATCAGGTGTTGGATATAGGTATGTGTTCATAGTCAAACAAAACTTATTATGATGAAGAACTTGATATTTTGGTATTAGCGGGTTACTCTTTAAATCAATTAGATTTTATTCCAGAAAATAGAGCAACAAATTATATTGCACATCAAAAACCACAAATTAGTAATGTTAATCATAATGATAAAGACACTGAAAGTTAAACACCAATTGAAAGTGAAATTCAAACCCCAATTGAAATTGATAATCAAACGACAATTGAGATCAATAATGTGGATGTAGACATAGAAACACCAATTGAGAAAGAAAACCCTTTGAATGATAATGAAATGATTAAGCAATTTCAAATTAAAAGTGATGTGCTAGAGAATCTGCATGGTTTGGTTTCATGGAGATAGATTAGGACATACGCAAGTAAATTGTTTAGACAATTTTTTATAATAAGAAATTTGGATTTCAATGTCAATTAATGTTACAACTAATTAAAATGAGTAAAATATGAAAACTGATGAAGAGGTTAGGCATATTTGTGAAATCCAAAAATAAGGATGAGTATCTAAAACAAGTTGTAACAACAGTTGCTAGTGCCTTTAACACAAATAGAAAGTGTTGACGAGACTTTGTGACTGGGTCCACCAATAGAGGTAAGTTGTCACTGGGTACTAGGATACCGGCCAACTTCGCCTGTAAATATTTTCTGGGGAAATGAGATTCCCTGGGCCTCCAAGCACGTGAGATTTGGGTCTCGACAATTTGGGGCTCAGTTGGGAGATGTGACTTTTTTTGAGGGGGATAGCTGGTTATCTTCAACTCATGAACTCTGGGGATTCAGGTAAGTGGGGTTTCCTCCAAGCATGCTTACACTTAACAAATAAACTGAAAAAGATATTGTAGGGTGAGAATTATTTCATCTACCTATAGTTATGCTTAAACATTCAAAACATTAACAATGCTCTAACACACTTCACTAAATACTGAAGAAACATATAACCATCAGTTCATATTTCATTAGTAGCAAAAGAAAGGAGGTCGTTAATCTACTTTAAGCACTAGAGAAAAGGACATGAAGAACACAAAGCATAAAATACCGTTAACCCAGAAGAAATAATGCCAACAACATCATTGTGAGAACCCTTCCTTCTTCATTAACATCTTTCTAGAAAGCACTGGTGCATGGTACAATGACAACTCCCAGGGAGCATTTAACTACTGAAAGCTTAAAACTATGGAGCATTGAGCTCTACAACTGAGAAATGAGAAAAATTGTTTTACTATTAACTATGGACTGCAAAATCATCAATTTTGCTGACCCTTGGAATGAGGTTGGACTTATTATTTATACACATATTTTGACCTAACCCTAACCCTAACTTATTTTACACTTTACAATAAAATACATTATCTGGTGGCTGGTACTACCTGCACCATGCTACAAGAGACCTCAAGACAGAAAAGGCCTGACATGTCAGAAGAAAAAGAGAAGAGAGATGGAGTGGAAGAATTGGCCTCGAGAAGAGAGCTGAGAAGGAGAGAAAGAAGAAATCTGATCCCCGAGGGATCAAGGCTACATGCATCATAAATGGGTGAGCAGCACCCTATCTCTGATACACCAGGTGTATCTCTAAAGTAGCGCCTTGGGAAGACCATCTGTCAGAAACCTCCCATCAAGCTGACATGCCTTTTTGCAGTTACCCATCTTCTGACAACCTTTATTACTGTCCTGAAAGTGACCGGTCGGTAGTGGGATCTGAGACACAAGTCATGTGAAGAATTCAAAATGTAGGATCCAAAATTCTGATATCTGAGAACTTGTGTTCCAAAAGAATAAAGAATACAAAAATCATGGTGTGGGCCGGATTCTCCTGGACCTGGAGAACTTTATTTACTTAGGCTTTTTCTCAAGCCTCCAACACTTGGCTTATACTCTCCTCATCTATGCTTCGGATGCTATCCCACCTGCTATGGACAGCCTCCATTGCATCCTCAACCTCTCTGGCCCCACTCTGGAATTCATTCACCATTTTGATGGCATCATGTGACCGAATCATGGTCTTTGACAGCCGGGACAACCTGCCTTGATCAAAATCTCCACTCGGAAAATACAAGGATTCCATCATTTTGTCAAACTTGTCAATGACATAATCCTCAGGGGTACACATTCCAATGGTGAGGGGATCAACTTGTGATACCCCAACCATGAATGCTTGGAATAAGCCCAAGGGATATCGGGCACATGTTAGCTTCTCTTTTAAGGTCTTAACCAATTCCTTGCAAACCTCAATTTTAAGGGTAAGTCTAGAGTAATGGACCTAGAGGGAATCATATGATTCCTCTCCCAAAAATTTAGACTCTGTGGTGACCTCTTTTCCTATGCTATAGATCTCTTCCAACCCGGCTTTCCATTTTTCATATTTTTCTAAGTCCTGCTCCCATATCTGAGTGGAGCTTCTCGCATGTCCAAGGGTGAGATCTACCCTATAAAAGTCCAAGAGGGATGCCGCCATAAATTCTCTCGTCACTATTATTTTCTCAGCTGCCCACCTGTCCACTACTTGTGCCTTTTTCTTCATCATGCGTAGTGAGTCCACATCACCCTGTGGAAGCGACAATCTGGAAGAAGGGGTTCCGGGGTGGACTTTGGCCAAGGGCCATGTTAGTTCCACTAGAATTGCAAGGATATTGGAGTTTGTCTCTCTTTCCTCTTGCAGCTTCTAGCCCTATTTTGCATACCAGGCCTCTATAGCCTTGGTAGCCTCTTTTAGCAAGTTCAATTCTCCTTTCTTATCCGTTTTCCCCAACTTGACCTTTGTTATACTGTAGTCTTCGGGCCTTGTGGCCGCTGCATTTGTATTTTTTGGGGGTGTTGCGATGATCATAATGGTTTTGCCTACTAGGTTGGTCTGAAGAGTATGGACCACCTATGCCCTTTTGGGCTTCTTTGTCTCGACACTCTTGGCCATCATTTCAGCTAATGATAGGGGAGTGCCCATAGTTGCCGTCAGAGCTTTCCTTTTCTTGGTTTCTACCAGCCATAGGGGTAGCTAGGGTGGCCTTTCTACCAATACCTGTTCATTAGGATCCATTTTTGAATCTGGCGATGCATTCCCTGAGTTTATGTTATCCTCGGGCTCTTTTTCCTGCTCCTGTTCTGGTTCTTTTTGTTCCCTGGAATATTTGACATTTTCTGCCATGCTGGCGTCCTCTATAAAATCACCCAGGATCTTTTCCCTAGTCTCAATTTTTGTATTCTTAGGGACTTCATCTTCCCTGGTGGCACCAGTAGCTTCTTTATTTCCTTCTTCTGGAACCTCTTGGTCCATTAGTTGCTACTATTCTCGGGCCTTATTGGCCTCATCTTCTGCGATATTTTCCTCCTCCATTGGGACATATTTCAGAGGTGGGTGAGGTTGCTGGCCAAAGTTTAACAATGTAGTAGTTGTTACGACCTCACCAAAAGTGCTTCCAGGCACTTGGTCACCTGAAGTCTTCAAAGGAACCTGGAGTGTGATGGTAAGAGGTACGGTTGTTCCCTAGGGTCTAGGTTCTCCTTCCATTAGTGGCTCAAGTGTAGGTTGCCTTGGCACATTCATGGTTCCCTGGACTGATAACTCTTCTTGTTCGAGCTCTATTTGAATCTCTTCCTGAGCCTCTTGCTCTAATATATCTTTTTCTGTAGGGACTTCTTCTTCTGCAAGGGCCACTTTCTCTTGAGCCTCAATTTCCTTCACTACAGTGTTAACACCCTGCCAGATCTCCAGAAGCTCCTCTGCCGAGAAGGTATCATAAAAATCATCATGTGGCGGAAAGGAGTTTAAGATATCCTCAAGTTCAAAAGAATCCAAACTTAAATCCACTGGGGGCTTCTCGGGCATACCAAGGGTGGCGCTTGGTATGGAGGTTGCAGTTGTTTTCTTTTTCCTTATAAGAGAAGCCCCAGTATCTAGAATATTGGAAGACTTTGCCTCAGCAAAAGTCTACTTACTCATCATTGCTGCCAATGAGGGAGGTCCCATTCGGCAAGTAGATGTCGTTGGGGTGACCGAGAGACTTGCAGCCACCTACATGCTAATTTGTTGGCTGGCCAACTTTGCCTCCTCCATCTGATCATGTAACTTTGCCATAAAAAGTGTGGGAATTTGAGGGGATGCCTTGGGCATTGGGACTCCCTCCTTTTCTTTTCCTTTATTTTTACTTACTTCAGCGGGCATGGAAGACGAAGAAGGTCTGGCGTCGGTTGAAGAAGGAATGGTCAATTTGACTGCTACTTTCTTGCGGGTGCTTTTGGGGCACACTTGAGAAAAATACCTATGAATTTCTTCTAGGATGGGGTGGCATACCCCATCAATCATCAAATCCTCCGAAGTGGCCCAATCCACTGGAGGGAGGTCCAATTTCTCTAACCCCTGTCCCTTGTATGCTGGATCTTCCAACGGCCCACCGTCTTTGAAACCCTTTGGGAATGTCTAAAGTTCTAGGGCTTCCATGAGCCCTTTGCTCATTCTTGTATGCTACCAGGCCCTGAGATCAAATTTGTCTTGGCAATCCACTTAAAAGTCTTCAATGTCATCTTCGTGCAGGGGGGATGCCCTTGGTAGTGCAGTGGCAATCTTGCCATGGGGATCATAATTCTTCCGAGCATGGTTGAACTCAACCAGTCCCAATCCTTTTAATTCATTATCTACCTCACAGGCTATGGCAAGGCTGCATGTGTAATCCTCGCAAGTGAAGGGGAATGGAACATTAACAACCTTCTTCAATGTGAAGAAGACATGCAGATCCATCATCTACCTGCAAAACTTCAAAAGAATTATCCTATCCCCGAAATAATGGGGAAGGAGGTAGGGCTTCCCATTGAAGCCTATCACCCTAATGTATGTATGGTGCTAGAATTGAATAAAATATTGGCCATAAGAATTGACCAGTTTCATTGCTGCCTATGAGAGGTGGTACCCGAAATCTCGGGTAAGTGTAAGAATGTTGTGGTAAATGAAGGCATCATTTACCTAGTAGAAATTTTGGAAGCTTAGCTCCCACTACAATTAGGGATAATGGTCCCAAGGTGTAACCTATCCCAAACTATTCTTGAGCTCTCCAACTATTCCCAAGCCTTGAAAAGCTGGCCTTTGCTATGCCAATGCCCACAACACATACAAATTCATGTAAAATTGTGAGTGCTGGGCAACGATCCTCATCTGTGTATCTACATGATTTGATATAATTTCCACCCGGTTGAAAGTCATGTTGTGCATTTTTATGCAGTACAAAAAGTAATACATCCACACAAAGAATTCCCAGGCATGGGGCCATCCGAAGATTCTGCACAAATATATTATGCCCGCTTGAATAGGCTCCTTGAAATCCCCGTGGGGAATTTCCAATTTTATCCTTTTATAGTCTCACTTTGGAGACTTCAACCAGATATTATTGAGGTGCTGCCAGGAAATAATTTTGGCTTCACCGAATTCCTTTAGTGAGCTGGCCCTAGTGATTACTGTAGACCCTTTGAATTGTGGAATTCCCAACTCGAAAGCAAAGGTGGGGGCATCCAATGTGATGATGGTAGTGGGATATTGTAGTGGCCAGGGATCTGGAAGCTGAACTGAGTGAGTGGCCAGATTATACAATACTACCAACTACCTGATAAGTTTGGGTAATTGTACCATGCATGGAAATTTTGTGGCCTTGATGATGCCATAGCTAGCTAGGTAGGTGGCTATCTTGTCTCCCTGTTGCTTCAACTTGTAAATGGTCTAAATTAGACCTTGTAATTTGACCCAAGCTCCGGGGTCCAGATCTATCATCTCTTGAACCTTGGAGTCTATTTTAGACCTGGAAACACCTCCATCCTTTGGATACTTGGAGGCTAACGGTAGCTTTTCCAAAATTATTTCAATCTTCAATTTTGTGGCTGCCTATGTGGAGGTAGTTGGTAGTTCCGGGCTATCAGGAGGCGCAAAATTATCAAACATTTTGAATTAACTTATCAACAACCTACAAGATAGGAAAACCATCAGGACATATATAATCATGAATCAAAACTCTAGGAGATTCTTCACCAACCTGTAACTGTCAAACATATGTTAGCACATATATCAGAAAGCTCCAGAGTATCTAAAAATGAACATGGATTAAGCATTCCAGAGTGTGTTGACACGGTGATAAGGAAAAGGCAAAAGACAAGGTCCCGCTGGAAGTCTGGAGTCCAAACAAACTATTCGTTACCGATGTGAATGGCAACAAGCCATACTCTGGTTGATGTGCGTTGGCACGTGGGATAATGGCAGGCAGTGTAAAGACAATTATGGCATTGATTAGGACAAGTGGGCTGACACGGGGCAAAATTGAATGCCAGATTGGATACATTTTAAATGCCATACATGGGAAATTAATTCTGCCATCAATGTGACAAGACAGAGGAGAGAGAAAGTCATCATGGTTTGAACTAGCGAGGTACCGACTTTGAACTGTGGTAACTCTGTCTTGACGAGCTCTATCTTTTCAAGTTGAAATTCATGACAGAGCGCAAAGAAATCAATGCTATGTAGGATATACACAACACATATATACATAAAAAGTACAGGAGTGCCAAGGGCTAAAGTGTATACACACCAAAAATATAGAAATATACATCATCTACAACAATATACAACAAAAATAGAATGCAGAGTAACTACCCTAAGGAAAAATACAGAGAATGTACATAGTATATACTATCCTACATCTGCACAGAGGGCAGACAACCCTCTGGCAGAGTCGACCCACCAACGGGTGGCAAACCAAAAAACCAAAAATGCAAAGATAGAAACAAAACAAAACCAGAAATGATAACAAAATAAAGCAAGGCGAAAAACCAGAGGAACCAACCTAGAATCCAAAGAACGGTGAAGGGAGGAAGCACTAAGACCACTCTGCAGCAACTTTGACCTCCAATGCCAAGAATAGCTACCCAAGATCAATTCATCATTATCCACTAAGCTTAGAGAAACTCGCACTCAACTCACACTCAAATTGCCAATGAATCACTCTAAAAACTCTAAGTGTTTTTAATCGCGGTAACTGTGAAAATGACATGTAAATTTTATTTATACCCGAGGTAAAAAGAAAGTTACCTTCTCTCCGTGAACTTCAGAATAGGCGAACCTCTAGACTTTGGGCCCAAGGATTTTGAACAACCATGTCTTCTTACGAGAAGGAGACATTGTGGCAGAGAATCCCAGAGTCTGGAATCCAGCCTCTGGAAAGGAAACAACCAACTCCAGGACTGGGTCGCAGAGACACAAAAGGCAAAAGCGAAAACAAAACAAACCTTGCGGGAAGAAAAACCCAGAGAAGAAAACAAAAGAGACAAAGGAAAAGAAAAAAAATCAACAGCCAAAAGAAAAAAGGGGGACCCAACATTTTGCACACAAAATGTAGGGATGGGTATGCAGGGCATAACAGAAAGAAAAGTAATTCTAAAGATAGGAATGCAGCACTGTGAGCAATAACATCAGCTCTAGTAAAGCAATAACATCAGCTCTAGTAAACAAAACTACTTCTGATAAATGAATGATGACAAACATAAGTGAATATCTTAATATTCATCGTAAAAATTTAGTGAGAGCTATAAAGAGAATAATTAACTTTGAAAGTGATCCGGCAAACCATTTGTGGAGCTTTAGTGGAAGACTCTCGAGATCTGACATAAAACTTACTGGTGAAGTCAAAACTTTAATTGAAAATTTTTAGCACGATAATACAAGAGTATCACCTAATGCTATAGATGTTCTTAAATTAAGAGTCAGCTCAAAAATTCATGATCCACATCCAAAACATCTTTTGGAGATGACTCAAATTGAATTGTATAAAAAATTTGTGGATGTTAAGGTGTTAACTATTTCTATTAGTCAAAGATCTTTTGAAAAATGTAAACCATGGTATGTAAGGATTAACAAGGAAAGATTACTGTGTTGTTGCAAAATTCACGTTCAATTTAATTATCATTATGATGTATTTCGTTCTATACGTTCTACCATGCATACAAATGAAATGTTGCAAGAATGTGGTATAAATATACCACCTCAAATTGTAAAATAATTTATATCAAGTTTGTTTTATAACCCACCTAATGAGCATTTTTTTCTTTTGTATCCACTTGTTTCTGGTGTATGTGATGTATGTGGCAATTTTGCATTTTTAGATGTATGTTTGCATGAAAATCTTTCAATTGATTTTGGTCATCAATTAGTTGATGTAAAAAGATTTAAAACTATTGAGTATCCATTGAAGGATAGAAAGGTTGGAAAACAATGTGAGCTAATTACTAAAAGTTAGTGTTCATGCATTTATGAATGAATTCAAGAATAAAGTTGTAACTAAATATGTGAAACACTCCCAAAATGCTAGATGGCTTGATGGACAATTTTGCATATGCGAGAATACATTTCCAATTGGTAGTATACTTTTAGTTGTTGACTTTGTAGAGAACTACACACTTGCACCACAAGATGAGATCCAACCACAATATTATAATTCAATGCAAGTAACAATGTTTGTTCATACAATCTCTATAGGCATGCACCTAATAGTACAGAAGATGATCGAAATTTTTTGAGAGAGTATCATTTCTATATGAGTGATAATAAAATCATCAGAGTTTATCCAGTATTGCTTTAAGATATTTTATGAGAATTTAAGGGAGAGATAAATTCATATAACACAAAATCTAATATGGTTAGATCTCTACAATCAGTCGTTTCTTCTAGCTAGTTGAAGAGAATTATATCCTTTCAAGATATGACTGTGATACAATCAATGGGTGTGCTAAATGGAAGTCACTTATGAGTTCTAATTCTAACACTTGGACTATATGGACTAGGGAGCTTGCATGTTTTTGTCAATTTTGTGTTGCGGGTGAATGGGAAGAATACGATCATATGGAATGGGTTGAAGAATGGAAACAAAAATCTTTAACACCTAGCGAGCCACAAGATCAAGATGATATAAGAAATGAAGACCTAAATCATGCATTTGCATCAGAAGATTATGATCATGTTTCAAACCTCATAGAACCTAGTAATTTCATTCAATTTCTTGTAAAACTTTAAACTATATCATTAATGTATGTCATCTAATTTATTATTGTATTAGAATTATATGTCTAAGAGATTTTATTTGTACATACATGACTTAATTTTGTTTTGCAGGACATGTGTATGTTGTTGTTGCACCCGAGGATAATGAAGAGCAGACTGATTATTGGCTAGCTCGATGTGTATAACCTAAGAAAAAGTTGATATGTCATGAAGTAGATGATGATAGTTTTGAGTATCCAATTGGGTCTTTTGTGGTTGTTGGTACATGGCTACATAAATACCTAACAAGAAGGAATGGTTTGCCAGCATTTGAAGACTACCAATCATAAAAGAAGATTATACATTATTCTCATTTGGTAGTGGCAACAAATATCAAATTGGAAAGATACAAAGGGAGACCTGCTAATAAAATATTATGGACACTTTCAATGGAAGACCATGAGGCAATCATAGATGCATTTTAGAAAAGAGAGGATGCTGATGGGACATTAGTTTGAATCAAATTTATACATGTAAGTTTTTTCTAATTAATATATTTTTATATGTAGACATGAATTCTTTCAAGTATCATACATGTAGAGCTAATTACTTTGGTTTTCAGGTGTCAAGTATAACTGGATGTAGCATATCAGACAAATTGTGCAATTTACAACTTTTGGCTAATCAAAGTTGTAATAGTAGGTTGGTTCAATTCATTTATCTAACTTTTGGATCCTATAAATGAATTTTATATTTAAATGCATATTTTCTAACATTTCAACATTCATTTTTATGATGCAGGATCTAGAAGAACATGTAGACATGAACTATTTATGAAGTTGAATCTACACTTGTATCCGTCCAAGTTTGGTTTTATAAAATACATGAACTATTTTTGAAGTTCAATGTACACTTGTAAATTTGTCCAATTTTGGTTTTATAAAATACATGCACTCACTTTTCTTCATGTCCAATTTTGTCAATTACAATTTGTATTTAATTTAATTACAATTGAGTTTAGTTATTCAAGTATGTATCCATATTTCATATTTAAAATTAATTTATGTCATGGTTTTAAAAGATAGATGGTATTTTATAGTTAATCTTGAAATCAATACTAGTTACATTTATATATTATTCATGTCAATTAAAATCAATTACTCTTGTCAATTACATGAATAAATAACTATTATTAATAATAAGATTATGTAATTGATATTTAATTACAATTAATTACATGTAAACTCAAATAAAGTCATATATAACATGTAAACTCACATATATCTAGATTCAAATCACAAGTACAAATGATAACACAAGTCCTGATAACATATAATAACAATTCATGATAACACAAGTCCAAATAAAATGATATAAATAATATGATAACAAGTCCTGATATAACATAAGTCAAAATAAAATGATAAAAAGTCCTGATACCATGTATAACATGTGTGTCATCATACAATAACATAGTCTAACTATCATAACAAGGTCTAACATGTGAAAAAGAGTATAAAATGTCCATCATATATAATATAACACGGTCTAACTCTGCTTGTCTAGCTCATCTGCACTCCTCTTCACTCCACGTGAAGGTGACTGGGATGCACCATCATGTTGCACCTTGTCCTCTTGTACATTTATAAAATATCACATCAAAAGACCAAGTGTGTTTAATTCAAATGACTTGCATAATTTGCTTAAAAAGTAAAATTAATATTAATGAACATAATTAAAAATTTTACCCTATGTCCATGTGGTGTAATGCCCTCAGTGGGACAAGGAGGTCCACTCTCACCAACATCAAAAGTTGATGTAGTCAAGTCCTATAAAAACAAACAAATTACAAAATTTATCTAATCGAGACCTACAAAAGATAGGTACACAATAGACAATGTAAAATTAATTTTAATCATGACCTCAAAGGAAAATGTGGATGACTGCATTTGACTCAATCCTGTAGCCATGCTAAGATTCATGGTAGTACCCACCTGAACAACATATTTAAATCATGAATTGAAAACTTGTACACATACATAAATTTTGATTTATATTGAACTTGACTATAAATTTATCGAACATAAGCATTTACATTAGATGTTTGATGTTGATGCAGGGGCATCTTGGGTCCTTGGAAATCCTGCTCAACCAAAACTATGTTTACTATGTACATTCCTTAGTTTGTTCTCTGTTTCTCGGCTTCTATTGCTCGGCATGCTTCTCGAGTTGCTCGGTCATGCCTGTTGTTGTTGCTCGGCTCTTCTTTGGTCGAGTGCTCTGTTGCTCCATCATGCCCTTTCCAAGTTGGTTTATTTTTGGAGTTGGAGCTATGGCCGACTTCTTTATTTAATTTTTGTGGCTAGATTTATTTGGGATCTATCTTGGGATCTGTGTGGACCTAAATCTAGGTCTCTCCTTTCGGTTTTGAGCATCAACTTCCTTGTTGGTCTCTTGTAAATATTCTTTTGTATGTTCTTAGTTTGGGAGCAAGTCTTAGAGAAAAAAGGAAAATGTTAAGATATTGAAGATCTAAGATCTCTGTTGTAAGAAGATTGAATTGTAATACATTTCTTAGTATATGGATGTAACTAGGAAGGCCTTACAACCTAGCATGTATAAAGTTTGATTATTTGATAATAAAGATCTCTGCATTTCTCTTCTCCTACTGTGTGTTGTGTTAATTTCACATTGTATCAGCAAGCTAGATGGTTTTGGGTGTGCCCTAGGCCTCGTCTCCCAACCTCCCTTGCGGCAGGTGGTATCAAAGAAAGTTGAGATCCATGGCTCCTTCTTGTAAACTCTAAAGATATTTGTTGTAGGGTGGCAGGTTGCAATCTGACCTACAATTGCAGAGAGTTTCAATATGGTTTGTGGGAGAGGAAATGTTGATCAAGGTCTAGCTGATATGCTTATAAAAATGGCTAGAAGATTGGAAGCTATTGAGACAGCCTAGCGCAGAGGAAGAAATCTTGAAGATGTTAGTGATGATGAATTTGAAGAGGTTCAAGGTGAAGCTACACCTGCACCTGTGATGGATCAAGAAGAGGAAATATTCTTGAGAGCTTTGACAAGTTTGAATTCCATGCCTCAGTTTAATCCTCTTGAGTATAGTGGAAAGTTAGATTCTGAAGAATTGATTGACTAGATCACTGAGATGGAAAATTATTTTGAATATGAGAATGTTGTAGAAGATAAGAAGGTGAAGATTGCAAGCACAAAATTGAAATGTCATGCATCCTTATGTTGGGAACACCTACAATTGGATAGAAAGAAGAAAGGTAAAGACAAGATCAAGGTATGGGATAAGATGGTTAACAAATTGAAAGGAAAATTTCTACCTTGTGATTATCAGATTAACCTAATCTAGTGAATGAAAAGTTCTAAGCAGAAGGACAAATCAGTCAAAGACTATACTGAGGAATTTTACAGATTAGACATTAGATCTGGACATGTTGAAGATTAAGTGGAAAGAGTTGCAAGATACCTGAATGGCTTGAGAAGTTCCATACAAGATGAAATCAATTTGGTCAAAATGGAAGGTATTGAAGAGGCATATCAATTCGCCCTAAAAGCTGAAGAAAATTTGAACAAAAGATATGAACAAAGACAAAGACAAAGAGGTGGTAGATTCCCTACAAGAAGAGGTAGATCTCATGGTGAAAATAGTAGATCTGAACCAGACAAGTCAAATACAGACACTAGTCAAGACAAAGGAAGGACTGAATGGAAAGGTAGAAATTCATACTGAGGAAGAGGCAATTATTCTAGAGGTGGAGATAGTAGAAGAGGGTTCCAATTAACTTGCTACAATTGTGGTGAAGAAGGACATAAATCCTTTGAGTGTACACATGCAAGCAAGAAAGGTGGTAACAGTAGCAAAAATGCATTAATCCAAGAGGATACATTGAATGAACCTGAAAGTAACCTAATGATCTGAAGGATACTATGGAGTGAGAAAGATAAGAAAGATCTGATCCAGACAGGTTTATTCAAGACCAGATGTAGAGTAACTGACAAGGTTTGGAAAGTCATTGTTAATAGTGGAAGCTCAGAGAATCTAGCATCTGATGAAATGGTTGCAAATTTGTAGTTGGAGAGGATGAAACATCCAAAACCCTAGAAGATCTCATGGATCAAGGATGAGCACACATTAATGGTGAGTGAACAATGTTTTGTGAATCTGAAAAATTGGAAAGTACTATGATAAGGTGTTATGTTATATTATGCCAATGGATCATTGTCATATTTTTTGGGTAGACCTTGGAAATATGATAGACATGCTATACATGATGGAAGGTTGAATAGATATTCTATTTGGGTTGATGGAAAGAAGCAAATTTTGTTTTCTTTGATTGAAGAATCTACTGATGAGTTCTGTACATCTATAAAAAATTTTCTGAGGGAAGGTAGACAGTTTGTTAAAGATCTGAAAATAAATGATATATGTTATGCTTTGATTTCTAACAAACCAAGTAATAATATAGAAGATGACATACCTGCAGAAGTTGAGAAGTTGTTGAATGAATAAAAAGAAATCATTTTAGATAATGTACTTGATGGTTTGCCACTAATTAGAGATATCAGTCACTGTATGGATCTGATTCTTGGAGCTAGTTTACCAAACAAAGCACCACATAGGTTAACACCTACCGAGAATGAAGAGCTTAATCGACAAGTTTATGAGTTGTTGAACAAAGGCTTAATCAGAGAAAGTTTGAGTCCATGTGCAGTACCTGCTGCATTGGAACCTAAAAAGAATGGAGAATAGAGAATGTGCACTGATTCCAGAGCAATAAACAAGATCACTGTGAAGTATAGGTTTCCTATACCAAGAAGGGATGACATAATGGATTGTTTGAGTGGAGCAAAGTGTTTTAAAAAAATTGATTTGAAAATTGGATACCATCATATCAGAATCAAAGAAGGTGATCAATGGAAGACTACTTTCAAGACAAAAGAAGGTTTGTATGAGTGGTTGGTTATGCCTTTTGGTTTAACTAATGCACCCAATACATTTATGAGGCTGATGAATGAAGTTTATAAGAAATTCTTGAATAAATGTGTGATTGTATACCTAGATGATATTCTAATATTCTGTAAAACTAGAGAAGAAAATTTGATACATATAAAACAAGTATTGCAGAGATTGAAAGAGGAAAATTTGTTGATAAATCTGAAGAAGTGTTCCTTCATGAAAGAAGAGCTTGTGTATTTGGGTTTTGTAATTTCAGTTGATGGTTTGAAGATGGATCCAAAAAAGGTTGAAGCAATATTGAGTTGGCCTACACCTGAGAATGTTACAGAGGTAAGATCATTTTATGGATTGGCAATTTTTAACAGAAATTTTATCATAAATTTCAATTCTATTTGCAATGCTATGACTAAGACAATGAGAGGAGACAAAAGAGAGTTCAAATGGACACATGGAGCTGATAAAAGTTTTGAAGCTTTAAAGTTGAAGGTTGTTTAATTACCTGTGCTAGCCTTACCTGATTTTAATATGGTATTTCAAGTTGAAATGTGATGCAAGTGGAAGTGGAATTGGAGCTATATTGACTCAAGAAGGTAAACCTGTTGCTTTCTTTAGTGAAAAGTTGAATGATGCAAAGAGAAAATATTCTGTCTATGACCAGGAATTATATGCTATTGTGCAAGCTATGAAGAAATGGAGAAATTACTTGATGCCAAATGAATTTGTGTTGTATACTGATCATAAGGCTTTACAATATTTGGGTAGTCAGAATAAGTTGAACTAGAGACATATGAAATGGGTTGAATATTTGCAGAGCTTTACATTTTTGATTAAGCATAACAGTGGATTTTCTAACAAAGTTGCTAATGCATTGAGTATAAGAAGATCTTTGTTGACTAAAATGAGAGTTGAAGTTGTTGGCTTTGATGACATGAAGAATTTGTATGAAAATTATCCTGATTTTTCAGTGGAGAGTGTGTAGAGAACCTAATACAAATCAATCAAGTAAGTATGAAGACTATTTCATTTAGGAAGATATGGTGTTCAAAGGTATTCAGTTTTACATACCAAGTGGTTCAATGAGAACTAATTTGATTAAGGAGAAACATAGTAGTGGATTGGCTGGACACTTTGGCATTGATAAAACATTGAGTTTGCTGAAGGAGAGGTACTTTTGGCCTCAGTTGTATAAAGATGTTTAGAAATTTGTAAGAAGTTGTGGAGTCTGTCAAGTGGCAAAGGGAGTAAGTCAGAACATTGGTTTGTATACACTGATATTTTTTCTTGAGAAACCTTGGAGTGATATCAGCATGGATTTTGTTCTTGGACTTCCTAGGACAACAAGAGTGCATATAGCAGATCTTTTCTTCAAAGAGATTGTCAGATTGCATGGATTACCAAAGAGTATCATCTCTGACAGAGAAAGTAAGTTTGTAAGATATTTTTGGAGAACACTTTGGAAGAAGTTGAATACTGAGTTGAAATTTAGTTCTACATTTCATCCATAAACTGATGAACAAATAGAAGTTGTAAATAGAAGTTTGGGTAACTTGTTGAGATGTTTAGTTGGAGACACACCAAGCAATTGGGATTTGATGTTGGCATAAGCAGAGTTCACATACAACATTTCAGTAAATAGAAGTACTGGAAAGACACCTTTTGAGATGTATATCAGATTTGAGAGACATTGTTGGTGAAGAGAAAAGAAGTGTTGAAGTAGAGGAACTTACAAAATTTATGAAGACATTGCATGAGGATGTAAAGCAAAAGCAGGAGAAAAGTAATCCAAAATACAAAGATTCTATAGACAAATCAAGAAGACATAAGAAATTTGAAGTTGATGATGCTGTGATGGTTCATCTGAAGCTAGGAAGATTTCCTATTGGAACATATGGGAAATTGAAGATGAACAAATTTGGTCCTTGTAACAATACTAAGAATATTTGACAGTGGAAATGCTTACGAAGTTGAATTACCTGATGACATGGATATATCTCTTATATTCAATATTTTAGAGTTGTATGAATATCATGAACTTGATGAAGAAGTAACAATACCAATTGATTATCCTAAGAAGCAAATAGAGGAAGTTGAGAAGATCTTGAAACAGAGAGTTGGCAGAAGTACCAGAGGAAAATAATACGTGGAATACCTAGTAAAGTGGAAAAATCGACAGATTGAGGACTAATCTTGGATTTCTTAATCTAAGTTGGATTCATTTCAGGTTGGACCTGATGCATGATTCGGGGAATGATTTCTTTTCAACCCCACGTGTCTGATATAGGAGCATCTTGGGTCCTTGGTAATCCTACTCAACCAAATATTTGTTTACTGCATTCCTTAGTTTGTTCTGTGTTGCTCAGCTTTTGTTGCTCCGCATGCTTGCTAATTTGCTTGGTCATGCCTGTTGTTGTTGCTCGACTCTTCTTTGGCCGAGTGCTTTGTTGCTTGGTCATGCCCTTGCTGAGTTGGTTTATTTTTGGATTTGGAGTTGTGGCCAACTTCTTCATTTAATTTTCATGGCTGGATTTATTTGGGATCTATCTTGGGATCTGTGTGGAGCTAAATCTGGGTTTCTCCTTTGGGTTTTGAGTGCCGAATAGACCTTGTTGGTCTCTTGTATATATTCTTTTGTATGTTCTTAGTTTGGGAGAAAGTCTTAGAGCAAGAAGGCAAATGTTAAGATATTGAATATCTGAGATCTCTGTTGTAAGAAGATCGAATTGTAATACATTTCTTAGTATATGGCCGTAACCAGGAAGGCTTTACAGCCTAGCATGTATTAAGTTTGATCAATTAATAATAAAAGATCTTTGTGTTTCTCTCTCTCACTGTGTTGTTGTGTTTATTCCGCATTGTATCTGCAAGTTAGATGGTTTTGGGTGTGCCCTAGGCCCTATCTTCAATCCTCCCTTGCGTCAGATGCATAGCCAGTGTAGATGATGAGTCATGATGTAAATTTGATATGACATGAGAGATTCCAAAAGCCTACAATTGCAAAAAATATAAATATGAATAAAAGTTGTACATAAACTAGTAAGCATATAAACACTTTAAATTAATGAATGTAAAACATACTACAAGTATATGAGGCTAAGTCTCAATGACTGGTGGGGCAGTGCATGAAAAACTGCCGACCTCAGTAGTACATGAAGCACCCTACAAAATTTCAAAAAATAAATCAAACACATCATCAATTCAAGTTTTAATTTTTTAAACTTTAAATGTACTCATCTATGTATCTACATGAAAGTGCATACTGTGATTGGCTGGCCGAGATCTTGAGGTGTGGAGGTGATATGATGATGGTCACTAAATGACCCTGTGTCAACCTTCCTTTGTTCACCAAAAATCCAAATGTTATGGTTGATATGTGTATAAATATGTAATTTAATTTTGTAGTATAAATTAAATAATTAAATTTACCTCTGTAGGTTGATCGTCATCAGCACATAGAAAATCAACATATGATGTGATGTCATCTCTAACATCACCCTGTGCACCAACGTCAACATCACCATGTGCACCATCGTCAACAACATCATATCCACCATGGGCAATGCCATCATCATTAGGCTCACTCTGGGGACCCCTACATATATCCCTATAGCTTGTACAAATGTGTGCTATGCTAGGGGCAACCCTCACCTGGGTCATCTTCTCTAACAAATTCCCCAAAAGGGAACTCAATGAACCAAGAGCTAAGTACACTGCTCGATGGTGGATAGGTCCAGGCACTACTGAAGTAGGAAGAGGAACAAGGGGCTCATTAAGCACATGATTTTAAGTTCTATCAGTCAATTTGGCCCCTGGCCTACTCTATGGAATACCCCAACCGACCCCCTAAAAATCTCTCATATAAAAGTAATTGGGTTTCCTACCCAATTGAAATTCAACCCATAATTTTTCCAAAATATTTAATGGGACCTCATGATTAGCGTGTGGTGGATGGTCAAATACCATCCACCACCGATCCCAAAAATGTGCAACTATCTGTGGGTGCCGACACCATCGAATAGAAATGCATGGCTTCTTGCCAAGTATCTCTTCACCCATTTTCAGGTTCACAAAATAAGGTTTCAAAAAAAATTTAGTAATTTTTAAATCATTGACCTCTTTATATGAGAGGTTGTTAGCATAAAAGGTATGCATGGATTCCCTCCATGACTGATAACTATCAATCTTTGATTCTAATCACTGTATTGAAACTAAAATGCATTGCATGTCATTTGCAAGGCGTAGTAGTTGTGGAGGTGGGTGAGGCTCATGTCTTATGGTATTAATGTCACGTGTGATGGCATCTAGGTTTCTCCTAATATTCTCCCTCAACTATGCAGGAGTGGGGGGAGGTAGAGGTGGAAGTGGAGGTGGAGGTGGAGGGGGTGGAGGTGCATGCTACCCTAAAATCTCCTCAATATCAAAATGATCCATGGGTATATAATCTACAAGTGTATATACAAACATAAAAATTGACAATTACTATATAATTTATATTTTACCTTACAAAGATCTAATTTAGACTTATAATTAAATGCAACATTTAATTTAGAAATATAAATTAAAAAACATAAGAGAGAGAGAGAGAGAGATCCTATATTTGGTCTTATTATGTCTTATTATTCAGTATTAGGTAATTTTATATCTTATTAATAATGTTAGGTTAGGAAACAAGTCCTAAGGGTCCTATTTCATATTATTAGGTCCTAAGGGTGGACTATTACATCTTATTAGGTGGAGTTATAGGTCTTAATTGGTCCTAATTGACCTTAATAAGTCCTATTAGGTCTTATTAACTTGCATATTAGGTCTTAATAGGTCTTATAGGTCCTATTAGGTATTATTGGTCTTATTAGGTCCTAATCTAGGTCTTATAGGTTCTATTAGGTCTTATATTAGTCCTATTAGGTCTTAAGTGGTCTCATTGGGTCTTAAGGGTCCTATTAGTTCCTACTAGGTCTTAATTAGTCTTAATTGGTCAAGTAATAGGTCCTAATTGGTAAAGTATTAGTCACATGTTAGGTCTCAATTCCAGTCCTATTAGGTCTTAAGGGTCCTATTAGGTCTTATTAACATTGATATTAGGTCTTAATAGGTCTTATAGGTCCTCTTAGGTATTATTGGTCCTATTAGGTCCTAATCTAGGTCTTATAGGTTCTATTAGGTCTTAAGTGGTCTTATTGGGTCTTAAGGGTCCTATTAGTCCTCACTTGGTTTTAATTAGTCTTAATTGGTCAAGTAATAGGTCCTAATTGGTCAAGTACTAGTCACATGTTAGGTCTTAATTCCAGTTCTATTAGGTCTTAACGGTCCTATTAGGTCTTATTAGTAGGTATTAGATCTTATTTGGTCTTTTGTGTGTGTGTGTGTTTGTGTGTGTGTGTGTGTGTGTGTGTGTGTGTGTGTGTGTGTGTGTGTGTGTGTGTGTGTGTGTGTGTGTGTGTGTGTGTGTGTGTGTGTGTGTGAGAGAGAGAGAGAGAGAGATTATTGTTTATTTTTTGGACCTAGGGTTTTCAATTTTGTTTTCAATTGTATCTAGGTTTGCATTTAAATTATTTTCTACCTACGGTTTCTTGTTCCAGTTGTGTTTAGGTTTTCTACCTAGGGTTTTAAGTTTTGAAAGTCTTATTGTTTTCTACAATAATTTACAAAGTAAAATAAAAATAAACATAATGCAATTTACTGTAATCCTATTTAAAAAACAAACTTCAAACATTAAACATAATATGTATTAAACATTAAATATTAAACTAGTTCTAGGAGAGATAGAGAGAGAGAGAGAGAGAGAGAGAGAGAGAGAGATTATTGTTTATTTTTTGGACCTAGGGTTTTCAATTTTGTTTTCAATTGTATCTAGGTTTGCATTTAAATTATTTTCTACCTACAGTTTCTTGTTCCAGTTGTGTTTAGGTTTTCTACCTAGGGTTTTAAGTTTTGAAAGTCTTATTGTTTTCTACAATAACTTACAAAGTAAAATATAAATAAACATAATGCAATTTACTGTAATCCTATTAAAAAAACAAACTTCAAACATTAAACATAATACGTATTAAACATTAAATATTAAACTAGTTCTAGGAGAGAGAGAGAGAGAGAGAGAGAGAGAGAGAGAGAGAGAGATATTATTATTTATTTTCTAGACTTAGGGTTTACAAATTTGTTTTCAGTTGTGTCTAGGTTTACATTTGTGTTTTCTACCTAGGGTTTACAAACTTGTTTCAGTTGTGTTTAGGTTTTATTTTTCTACCTAGGGTTTCTTGTTTCAATTGTGGTTAGGTTTAGGTTTAGGTTTTAGTTTTCTACCTAGGATTAAATCATTTTTGAAATTTTTGTTGTCTTCTACAATAATTTACAAATTAAAATAAAACTAAACATAACAATTTGTGTTAATCCTATTAAAAAAAATTTAAACATTAAACAGTAATCATAATACATTTTTTAACATTAAACTAATTAAAAACAACAATAAATAACATTTTTAATGAAAAAAATAATAAAAAACAATGATATGTACCTGGACTCAAAAAAACAACAGCAAGGGGGTCAGTGGTAGCTCTCAAAATGGGCACTCATCTAGAGAAAAATGTGATTCTAATTTGCAAGTTGTGAAAACAACTTGCAAAATGGGTTAAAAGAAAAAATAAATACTTTTACAAAACAGGCACCCATTTTTTAAAAAATAGGTGCCCATTTTGGTCCGGGCGCCCGAACCAAAACGGGTGCTCATTTTATATTTAAAGCTTGGGCACACAAAGCATAACGGGCTCCCGTTTCTTAAAACACGGGTGCCCGTTTTGGTTTGCCATTTTCTTTTGGCCGCAGACTTCTGCAGAATTGGAACTGAACTTTGTGCTTGCACCCTGGTATTTAAGTTACACAAAACTTTATATGTTCTGAAACAAGCACCAAGAGCATGGTATGAATGACTACACTCTTATCTTATAAGTATTATATTTATTAGAACAAGTGATAACAACAATCTATATTTGAAAGGAAGAAATGATGATAAGACTATTATTGCTGAAATTTTTTTATGATATTATATTTGGAGGAAATGATAACCTATGCACATCATTTTCCGATGAAATGCAGAAAGAATTTGAAATGTCAATGTTTGGAGAGGTCAAATTTTTTCTTGGCTTGAAAATTTTACAATAGGATGAAGGCATCTATATTACTCAATCTAAATATATCAAGGAAGTTTTGAAGACATTCAGAATGGAAGAATCAAAACCAGTCCGAACACCTATGGTGTCAGGATGCAAATTGACTAAAGAAGATAAGACACTTGAGGTAAATCAGACATTGTATAGATCTATGGTTGGAAATTTAATGTATTTTGTACACACTAGACCAGACATAGTAGATGCACTTGGAATTGTTGCAAGATTTTCTGCTAATCCTAGAGAATCACATATGTTTGTTGTTACGAGAATTTTTAGATATCTGAAAAAAGACTAAAGATTATGGCTTATGGTACAAGAGAGATTTCAAACTAAAAATTTACACAGATGCTGATTGTGTTGGGAACATTGATGATAGAAAGAGAACTACTAGTGGAGAATTCTTTATAGGAGAAAGATTAGTTACTTGGATAAGTAAAAAGAAAGGATGTATCTATCAATCAACTATAGAAGCAGAATATGTTGTTGCTGCAAACTCTTCAAACATAACATGGATCAAACAACTTTTGAAAGGCATGAATGAAGAGATCACTGACCCAGTGATAATTTATTGTGATAATACTAGTGCAATAAATATTTCAAAGAACTCTGTGATGCATGAAAAAACAAAGCATATATCTATCAAACATCACTACTTGAGGGAAAAAGTACAAGAGAAACAAGTTATACTAGAATATGTAAAATCAAGAGAACAACTTGCAAACATATTCACCAAACCCTTACAAAAGGCTATATTTGAGTACTTGAGGAGTAGAGTAGGGTTCGTCCATTGTTTGTCGATCACTAAGCTGACTAGGAGGTTGCATCAACCTGCATGTAATAAGAATATCAATCATGTTGATGCAAATCTGAACTGAACTGACATAGACATATCAGTACACTGCAAGGTACTTATTTTACAGCACCAAAAACCAGAGATATTTTTTTGGATACTGAAGAGCTATATATTTTTATTTTTGGGATTGTTGTCAAAGGGAGAGAAGATTCAATTAATTATCTATCCCCTAAAGGGAAAGAAGATTCTATAGAGAAAGGGAGAGAAATGACATTTCTATCTAGAGAGAGAGAGAGAGAGAGAGAGAGAGAGAGAGAGAGAGATTCAAAACTATAGAGAGAGTCTGTATGGTGATTTTTAATGCTAAAAAATTTTACATATTCAAGTTAGGGAGAGCTACAAAAGTTTGCAGTTGTAGAATGAAAGTTTGGTATTCTATGGTATTTTTATATTGTATATTTCATATTGTGTTGCCATCAATGCCAAAGGGAGAGATTGATGAACTACAATTGATTGTATGTTTGAAGTCTTTTTGTTAATAGTCAACCGAGTTATAGATATAATGATAGACATTAATTAGTTAATGTATTGTCATTGATGTCAACTTATTTGAGTATAATTATGGTAAAAAACATCTATTATGGATTCAAGATCTAGAATAAACAAAGTTTATGTGGTCAGTAATTGAAGAGTTTTGTATACACTGAGTAACAGTGAGCACCGAGTAAATACAATTTATACCAAGCATAGTGATAACTGAGCTAGGGATCACTGACACATCATAGTATTGACTGAGCAATTAAATCAAAATGAGGCCAACTAAAAGGATGAGATGAAAATTGATGATTCTGAGGTAAATGATAAGGTTTTTTATGATGATCAAATGACTATGAAAATTCAAGGAAGATCAGATGAAGAAGATTGAAACATGTTTTTAACACAACTGTCAGGGAAGGTTTAAGAGGAAAAACTAACGATGGAGATGAAGCGGAAAAATCCAAAGTATGGAAATTAAATGATTTATGATGTCTATATAAGAGACAAGAGATTCATTATGAATCACATGATGCTATGATTAACACACATGCAAATTTCATGCATGACTGATCAAACCAGTTAAAGACAGAATCGACCATTTCAGCAAACATCACCAAGGGATAGAAGAAAGAGCATTAACCAAGAAGAACAGAGTATGAAGAATCTAATGAATTGAAGTGAACAAAATAATCAGAGTTATTGTGTACTTAGCATAGATCTAAAAATCTGCAAACAAAGTTGTATTTGAATCAGATCATTACTGTATCAGTTTAACCATTTTTATAGATAAATTTCTTAACTGAGTAGGACGTGAAAGTCTTTATTATGACATTCTAATGAATGTTGAGTGTTTTCTTTTTGACCCCATACTGAATGATTGGTCAAGAGAGAAGTATTAGTTTTAAATTCTCTAACTAGGTCACATTTAACAGTGTGCATTGTAACCTTCAATAGGGTTGGCTCTTAACCGAGTTCACTTTAGAAGAGTGAAATATTTTGGGTCATCGGTCCCAGGTTGTTTTTCCCTTAGTAGGGTTTTGATGTTAAAAATCTATGTGTCAATGTGTATGGTCGTTATTTTGCTTTACACGTTACGTTATCTGCATTGATTAGTAATCACAATATTGATTTACTGCTACTCGGTATAGGACTAAAATTTTGAGATCATAGTATACATTTCACTTAGTTGATTTATATGTTTGAAATTATTTTTATATATGTCTAAGGAAAATTTGGGACTGGAGGATAATTGAGAACCAACTGATTCACCCCCCTCCCTCTCAGTTACTCTAACATTGTCCACTTTCCTTAAGCCTTGACTAGGCTATATATGGTGTCTTACAACTTCCCAAACATATTTCAACCGGTTGCAAAACATTAAACTTCCAAAACAAACATAAAACATGATTTCCCTCCAAATTGTAACTAGTCATTACAATTTGTAAATTCAAATTAAAACTCATTATTTTAAAAAAGACACTAACTTCTAAACTCTACTAATGATCTCTTAAGGATCAATTTGACTAGAATAAATTTCCTAAATGCCTTTGAGACTCCTACCGAGCCTAGGCCCATTAAATCTACAATTTGGTCCTATGGTCCTATTAGGACCATTAGGATATTTTACATTTTGGTTTACATAATTATAAGTTCAAATGCCATTATAGAATTTAAAAAAATCAATTTGAGTCCCTTGGACCCATGAGAGACTTCATCATGCTTCCTTGGTGTCTTCATTTCCTTAGGTGACCCTACACCATACTCCCCTTGTTGAAAATAACTTTTGCCCCAAAAGTGGAGGGGTCTTGTTTTCACACCTTCTAGGTTTCTTGAAAGAGTTGTGCAAATTTTTATTCCCTTTTAAATCCCTTGCAATAAAAACTCTACATGTCCTCTCCTTGAACCTAGAACAACATTGTTAGAAACATAAAAAGAAGGCATGGTATCAATACCATCCCTTGACCCTTGTTTGGGATGGTCATCTTTAGATTGTGTATACTGCTCCTTCTTCTACACCCAAGGATCGAAATGACCCCTGCTACTATCCTTCGAGGACAAATTTTTATCACCTTACATTGGTGAATCAATAGGACACTAATGTGTGCCTACTATTACTCCTTCTTCAACTATAGTATTATGTCATCCTGCTACCTTGTGTTTACTGTCATAACCATCATTCTTTATCACCATTAAATATTTTCTAATTTTTAGATCCTCTATCATAGTATTTTCATTTGTGTTACCATGTTCATCAACATACTCTTTCCTTCAAAAACAAATGATTCTTGATTCACTAGCAACAATATTTGGAAAAAAAATTAGGGTGAAAGTTTTACCATCCTTGTAAACAATGTAGGTGTTCTCATAAATGATGAATGATCCTCCTTAAGGACTACCATGGTCTTCCCAAAAGACCATTACAACAAGTCATGGATACAATATCACATAACACCCTGTCTCTATACTCACCAATAGAGAAATCTACATAGGCTCATTACCTAATCCACATACTTTGTTCATCACTCACCCAAGAACCTCTATAGGGTTTATCGTGAGGAAAGTTCTGCAAGTTCAAATTGTTAAGCATCTCATATGAAACTAGGTTACCAAATGAGCTAGATTATATTATCATCTTACACACTTTACCTTGAATTAAACAAGTGGTTTTGAAAATGGATACATGTTGTACCTATTGAAGTGGTTCTCTTGTCATCATGAGTCATTCCAAAATGTTAGGATATGCATAGTTTATCCCTCTTTCTCCCTCTTTTTTTCATCTTATTCATTTTCATAGCTCTCTTGTGTCAATTCCACTCTCTTATCAAACCTTATTGTATCTTTCTCAGGACACTTGTAGAAAGGATGCCCTTCTTCTCTGTAGTTATAACACTTTCCATTGAATGCACTGGTTCTTCTACCTGCACAAAATCTACCACCACCTCTTTGCCCACTTCTCTGATCAAACATAGGTTCCTTGCCCTTGTCATTTCTTCTTTACCCTTGTGACTTATTGGATCTGTTACCTATGCCTCTATTTGATAGGCATCTTCCACTCCCTTGTCATTCTTTCCTTCTCTTTATCTTTTCCTCTTCCTTGATGGCCAACGTATAACATTATTCCACAGTGCTAGGTATAGTAAGACTAAGTTCATTTTTATATGGAACCTTATCCCACCTAGGAATCTTGCCACTTTCTCCTCCTCATCTTCATCATTGGTAATCCTCACATCAAGTTTGTGAAACTACTCAATGTACCTTTGGGCATCCATGTCCTTTTGTTTGAAACTTTGCATCTTTTTTTATAACTCCAACTTGTAGTATTTAGGAAGGAAGTTCTCCTTCATTTTGTCCATCATCCTTGTCCATGAAGTAATTCTGGTCACTCCCTTCTTCTATTTATCTACTTGCAAATGGTCTCGCCAAAGCAATGCATGCCCCTTCAATCTAAACTTTGCAATCTTCACATTTTGACTATTATCCACATCTTCACAATGAAACAAATTCTCAAAAACACTAAGCCAATCAATCAATTCCTCATCATTCATGTTTCCATCATACATTGGTATATCAGAATTACCTTTGTAATCATTTCCTAAAATGGCTTTGACAAGCTTAGCCATCCTTGCTTCCTCAGGATCTAATTCTTCCCTCGGTGCTCTCTCTTCTTCTTCTTCTTCTTCAACCTTTTCCCCATGGTCCTCTTGTTTAGTGTCGCATTTCCTATTACTTATCTACCTCTTCATATTTTCCATCTCTTCTTTCATCCTCTTATTCTCCTTAGGATACTGTGCCACAATCTTTGCAAGCTCCACATTTATCATTCTTGGAGGCATTCCTTGGGCCTCTTCTCCAAATGTGTTGATCTCTTCTTCTTAAGACATATAACATATCCATCTCCCAAAGGATACTATTGTGCTCTAATACCACCTAATGCAGAGCAATGGAGCCTTCAAGACTTCTATGTCAAAATGCACTAGGATGTTGTTTAATCCCCTAGTTCCCAAATGCAACAATTTGGTTCAAATGAGGCAACTAAAGATCTCAACATTCACCAAGCTTCACAATGACTTTAAGGGTTTATACTTACCCAATCCAACCAAGATAAACAAGTCTCAAACATTTAAAAGCCCAACTCATTGGCAAACTCCAAATATTGTCCTAATAGGCTTAACTTCCTAGTAGGTTTATAGCGACTATTTTTATGAATTCACCAAAGAACTTTCCAAATGACTCCAGAAAAAAATTGTGGATTTTGACACCCATTTGGATTTTTACACAACATACTATAACCTTAACACCATTTTTTTTGGACCATCTTATCAGATTGATCAATAGTGACATTTTTGTAGGGCTAATTACCCTTAGATGTTTCCAAAGCACCCCTATTGAATACTCAACCCCTAACCTTGGATCTTTCAACAGAGTTTTATAATGGCTTTAATTAAAGGAAAATGAAACCCATTGGACCTAATGGTCTCTCCAAACATAAAAGCCCCAAATTGCTCCTTAAACACCCTTAAAACTAGGGCCTACTCAATGCCAACCCTTCCAAGACAATATTAACCAAAAAGTGGCTAATTCACCATTAAAATGATATACCCTTATGGATTATAATAGAAAATGGCACCCTCCTTCGAGAAGATCTCCTATTGCTACACCTTAGCCCCAATTATGGTTCCTTCAACTAGACACCTATTGTGATCACCAAAATCCCATTAATTTCTGTATACATTGTAAGGTTAATTTTATCTTATATATATTGCAACATGATAATTCTATGGGATTCAGTTCTTTATATTCACGGAATAATCATTTGATCTTCATGAAACTCAAAACAGTTAAGGAAAATACAAAATTTTATACCTTGTTAGCAAATCTAATACAAAACTAGAATGCAGTGACTTCTCAAATCATGTACATTTCTTCAACAAACACTAATTCATGTTCCTCAGCCATCTAAAATGTAAGAAATATAGAAAATCAAACAACCATAAGAAAATCTTCAGAATTTAGTTACTTTTATAGTTTCAAAGGATCACAGTCCATATGTAAAATCCCCCACCTCTATACTGTCCACTTTCCTTAAGCCTTGACTAGGCTATATAGGATGTCTTACAACTTCCCAAACTGATTTTAACTTGTTGGAACTCGTTAAACTTCCAAAAAAAGAATAAAACATGATTTCCCTCCATATTGTAACTAGCTATTACAATTTGAAAATTCAAATTAAAACTCCTTATTTTAACAAAGACATTGACTTCTAAATTCTACTAATGATCTCTTAAGGATAAAATTGACTAGAGCTTTGAATCTCCTTCATGGATGATGTAATCCAGGTTTAATTATTTGTCTTATTGTCCCTTACCAAGAAGCAATGGCTTCTACTATGTTTTTTTAAACAACACCTAAATTCTTTTAGAATCCTTTAATAAGAAAACCTTTTCTTTTTTTTATGACTCCCCCTATAGCTAAAACCCATGGGTTTCCTTTTGCACAACCATCAACATTGCATTTGGTCCAATTAGTAGGCGGACGGATCTACCTAGTGAGTTTTCTCTTCATAATACTATCCAAGTTTATGTTTAAAAGGTTTTTTTGAATACCCCAAGCCTACTTAACTCTAATCTTTTAGAGAAAAATATTTTCCTTTATTTTTTGCTTAATAATTTGGAATAGGGTAGCACTAGTTCTGGATTGATCCCTAAAAAATTATGTTATTTCATTCCTTCAAGGCATTCCAAATAAAGAAGGGATGGATGTAAGCCCATCGCATTCTTAGGATGAGGTGATTAAACAGGTTAAGGCTCCATTGTTCCATAAATTGAATCATAGAGTTTTGCATTACCAAGTCCACACTAATCATAGTAAAAACACAAGCCAAAAATTCCCAAACATAGGGGAAATGTAAAAATAGGTGGTCAATACATTAATAATTGATCTAATAGAGCACACACCTATTAACAAAAGAGGATCCTGTCATATTCAAATTATCTATGGTTAAAGCTCTGTCATGGGCAATAATCCACTAAAAGCGGTTAACTTTCAAAATAAGATTGGGAATATAAACCTCCTCCCAAAAGTGTTTATGAGTATCCTCTGCTTATAGAGCATTATAGGTAGATTTAACTATTAAATGGCTAGAAGAGTTATGCTTCCACATCAATATATCGTTACTGGTTTGAGAAAGTAGAGAGAAATCTAGGAGGTGGTGGATTAAGGATATTAAGAATTTTTTGAGACTAATATTGATTTGAAGGGGAGTATTAACACAATCCTACACTTGTTTGACAAAATATTTCCATTGAACCTTTCCATTAATCCAAATAATGTAACTACTAACTTGAATTCCATTGGTGCTCATGAGCCACCTTTTAATCTAATTGCGGTTGTTGTGATCCCCTAACGGTTTGTTAAGATGCCATATGTTCTCCCAAAAGTTGGTTCCATTACCATTTCCAATGATTTATCTGCTACCATTCCTTAAAATATGTCTAGTTTTAATAATGTTGTTCCAAATAGGAGAACCCCAGGTGGAGGTGGATTCATAAAAGAAGGAATTAGTATTCCCTTTTTTGGAGATACTTGGCTTTCATTAGGATTCCCCAATCTTTAATATTCTCCATGAGAAGCCATCCCATTTTAGCATTGAGAGCTCTGTTAAAGGATCTTATTTTTTTTAATTCCTAGTCCACCAACTCTTTTAGAAGAACAAACCTTATACCATTTCACCAAGGCTAGTTTCAACTTTTTTTCAGCCACTATCCACAATAATATAGTTTTTTTTTAAATTTATGTATGATGTTAGCCACGGATTATGGGATTTTAAATAGAGACATAAAATACACTCGAATACATTGGAGGCAAGCATTTAGAAGTCATATTTTTCCAGCCTAGCTTAACATCTTCCCTTTCTAACCAACATGTTTTTTTTTGAAATATTTCTATGAGACTATTCTAATCAGAAGAAGGAAGAAACTGTTGGAAAATGACATTGCAAGCAATTGTTATTTTGTCTTTGATGTCAAACCTTAATTGGTGAGACTATTGTTATCTGTTTGAGTACCATATCTACTATTGATGAAGAAGATTTAACAAGAAGACCAAGTGAATGGTTGAGTTAAGGAAATTCAAAGAGTACTTGACCAGTTGGTGCTCTAGCAAAGTAATTTGTTGTTTATCTTTCAAAGACAGTTTTTATGGTTGTTCTGTGTCGAGCAAGTTTCGCTTGTGACGAGAAAAGTTGTTCGATCCTAAGAAAAGTTTCTTGTGATGAGAAAATTTGTTCGATGTCGAGTAAAGTTGCTTGTGACGAGCAAAAATTTGTTCATTTCCGAGCACCATTGCAATTGCCGAGTGGAAACAGTGATGTTGGCCGACTTATAGAAATTGGATTAATGATGAGATTTGAGATCTCTAGCTAACTTAGTTAATTTTATTGGGATATGTAATGTTAATTAAATATTGATCCACATAATTTAATGTATGGGTAACCGTAATTAATGCATGGTTTCAAGATTTAATTAGAGACTACTTTGTAGAAGAAAATGTAATGCAAAGATGGAATGATTCATTGGATTTGACCTAACCTAAGATCTACGGTCTTGTTTAAGCAGAAAAAATATTTATCTGACCTAGACAGAGAGGTATATGATAACCTCAAGGGGTTATTTCATAGTGTGGTAAATTGGATGAGTGTATGTGTATGCAAGAGGTTTGCATAGTTGATTTACTATTTAGCATAATCTAGTAGAGAAGGCAAAACGCAGAAGCAGAAAGTTGCATGTGTGATTGCTTGACGGATTTCCAAGAAGATCAGAAGGTTGAAATTACAATGTAGGCTATCCAGTAAGTTAACATCAGAGCTATAATTGGATCTGAATTTGCAAAGTAAGTTGTATGTACCAGATCACAAACTACTAAATACTTTCTTACCATTGTATCAGTTAAATCCTTTAACAAGGCTGACTTAACAGTCATTTGTATAAATCCTCTAACAAGGTGACATTTAGATTGGAATGTTCTAAGTCCTCTAACAAGGCCACTCTTGACAGGGTGATTAAATCCTTTAACCAAGTCACGCCTAGTAGTGTGTTATTGTAACCTTTAACAGGGTTGGCTCCTCATAGGGCATCACTTCAGAAGAGTGAAAACTTGGTAGCATGTTACCGGTGGTTTTTCCCATATTGGGTTTCCATGTTAAATACTTATGTCAACTTGTGTGAATGCTTATGGTTTGCTTTACTATTATGTTTTTGCAAGTTAATTTCAATTGACAGTAAACTACATGATTAAAGTTGCTGACACATGCTACTGCTACCGAGTAGATCTGTAATACAGAAAAGTTTTATTTTCTACATCTAGACCTAAGAATAACTGATTCACCCCCCTCTTAGTTATTCTAAATTCATTCTAACAATTGGTATCAGAGCTTTGGTCTCCTAAAAATAGTTTCACGGTACTTGGAGAAAAAAGATCAAGATGTATAAGAAGGAGGTTCCCAAGCTAAACAAAGATAACTTCCCTGCATGGTAGAGCTTGATGAAACTATATCTGGCTGGTATTGGAGATGATGCTAAGTGACTTATTGAACATGCCTATGTACCACCTTCCACTCCTCTCTCAGTCGTACAACTAAGAGAAAAGAAAGAGCACAATCAAACAATGCTGGAGATCGCCTCCTCATTGAGCTATTTAGAGTTTGATGATATAAAGAACTACATAAATGCTAAAGAGATGTGGGAAAAACTTGCAACTATCTATGGTGGAGACACAAATGTGCTAAGGGATAAATCAGAAAGTCTAAGAGGTAAGTTTGATGAAATGAAAATGCAAGAATGTGAAAATGTCATTTAGTACTATGGTAGAATAAAAGAAGTTGTAAATGCCATTAGAGGGGCTAATGGAAAAATTGATGAGAACACCATTATGAGAAAGGTAATAATAAATTTACTTCCAGTATATGCTATTAGAGTTTCTGCAATTCAAGAATTTAGATGTACTCCTAACAATAATCTAAATCTGGAAAATCTGATAGGCAGACTCACTACATTTGAAATGTCAAATTATGATAACTACAATCCACAAGGGATTGATTATGCTTTTAGATCATAGCTGGTTCTCAATAAATCCAAGAAAGGAAAGAAACATGTGGACAGTGACAGTGACACTTCCGATGATGATCTTGAAGAACTTGAAGCACTCATGGCAAAAAGACTATCTAGAGGAAAAGGAAAATACAGAGGTAAACTTCCTATTATTTTTTTTTCATGCAATGAAGTTGGTCATATAGATGCTAGATGTCCTGACAAAAATGAAAAAGATGAAAGAAGGGACAAGTACAAGGAATACAAAGACAGAAAGGATGACAGAGACTTCAGGAAATATAAGGACTACAAAAACAAAGGTAAGAAATCTTGTTATATTGTTGAAGAAACTTCTAACAATGACACTGATAATTTTGATGACAATGATATAGAAGTTGTTTATGTTGCAATTAAAGAAGATTCTGATGATGATGACAAAACTGCACTAATATCTTATATGAGAAAAAATGATCGCTGGATCATTGACAGTGGTTGTTCCCATCATATGACTGGTGAAAAAGATAAGTTTGAAACTTTAAACCAATGTAAAGGAGGATATGTAAAATTTGGTAATGATTCACTATGTCTTATCAAAGGTAATAGATTGATTAAACTAACTGACAAAATCAGATGTGATGATGTGTATTGGGTTGATGATCTAAAATACAATTTGCTGAGTGTTGCACAGTTGAACAATTCTGGTTACAAAGTTGAATTCCATCACAGAAAGGCAAAGATCTATGATTCTAATGGAGAATTGGTTGGAAGTGGTAATCAGACTAAAGGTAACTTATTTTATTTGGATTTATCTAAAGAAACATGTTTGTTTGCACAATACAATGATGTTTGGTTATGGCACAAAAGGTTGTGTCATGTGAAATTTGATAACTTGGTAAGCATAAGTAAACTGAAAAAGGTTAGAGGGCTACCTAAGTTAAAGAAACCTGAGAATGCTATGTGTAAACAATGTCAACTAGGAAAGATGACTA
>MU225456.1:603986-624037 GCA_018584345.1 Thuja plicata | reverse complement strand
TGAGATTTGAGATCTCTAGCCGACTTAGTTAATTTTATTAGGATATGTAATGTTAATTAAAGATTGATCCATGTCATTTAATGTATGGGTAATCATAATTAATGCATGGTTTCAAGATTTAATTAGAGACTACTTTGGAAAAGAAAATGTAATGCAAAGATGGAATGATCCATTGGATCTGACCTAACCTAAGATCTATGATCTTGTTTAAGCGGAAAAAAGATTTATCTGACCTAGACAGAGAGGTATATGATAACCTCAAGGGGTTATTTCATAGTGTGGTGAAGTGGATGAGTGTATGTGTATGCAAGAGGTTTGCATAGTTGATTTATTATTTAGCATAATCTAGCAGAGAAGGCAAAAGCCAGAAGCAGAAAGTTGTGTGTGTGATTGCTTGACGAATTTCAAAGCAGATCAGAAGGTTGAAATGACAATGCAGGCTATCTAGTAAGTTAACATCAGAGTTGTAATTGGATCTGAATTTGCAAAGTAAGTTGTATGTACCAGATCACAAACTGTTGATTACTTTCTTACCATTGTATCAGTTAAATCCTTTAACAAGGTTGACTTAATAGTCATTTGTATAAATCCTCTAACAAGGCCATGACATTTAGATTGGAATGTTCTAAGTCCTCTAACAAGGCCACTCCTAACAGGGTGATTAAATCCTTTAACCAGGTCACACCTAGCAGTGTGTTATTGTAACCTTTAACAGGGTTGGCTCCTCACAGGGCATCACTTCAGAAGAGTGAAAACTTGGTAGCATGTTACTAGTGGTTTTTCCCATATTAGGTTTCCACGTTAAATACTTGTGTCAACTTGTGTGAATACTTATGGTTTGCTTTACTGTTATGTTTTTGCAAGTTAATTTCAATTGACAGTAAACTACATGATTAAAGTTGCTGACATATGTTACTGCTATCGAGTAGATCTATAATACAGAAAAGTTTAATTTGCTACATCTAGACCTGAGGATAACTGATTCACCCCCCTCTCAGTTATTCTAAATTCATTCCAACAGAAACTTGGTGGTGAGCGGTAAACCCATATAAGAGTCAAGTAAAGAAGCAACACTGCAATCAAGAATGCGCATAAGTTCAACTTGAAGGGCTTCACTAGCATTGAATAAGCACAACTTACTTTTTTTTGTAGTTATTATGTTGCCCTGAAATATTAGCATAGCTCTCAAGAATTTCCTTCCACTTCTTAGTTTCAGAAAGATAGGCCTCCCCAAAAAGGATGGTATCCTCCACAAATTGGAGGTGGGAGAAGGGTTGAATCTGGGAAGCAACTTTAACACCTTTTAGCTTGTTTTGATCATTGTTCTTTTGGATATTCCGGCCTAAGATCTCCACCATAAGGATGAATAAATAGGGGGATAAGGGGTCACCTTGTCTTAAACCTTTACCCATGGAGAATAAACCTTTGGGGGATCCATTTATCAAAATAGAGAACTTAGTGGTAGTCACACATTCAATAATCATTTTTAAAAATTATCAATTCTTACATGCATAGATCTTGTGAGTTAACTTGAGAATGGTGGGAGGGTAGATGATAACGAATATGAAATTGTTTGTTCAATGTGGAGAGTAAAGTTTTCCCTATAGAATTTACAAAAGGGAAGATTAATGTACAAGAGAAATAATAAAAAAATTACTTGCAAAACACATCAAATTGAATTTGGCCCTATCTGAACTTTTTGATGTATGTTCTTCCATCTACCTCTTTTAGGTGAATACAAGAACAATTCTATTTATAACAACAATATATGAAAAATTAAAGAATATAATTAATAGAACATTTTAAACCTTTTAATAGAGGAATAAATATTAAAGATACTGAAGAAATGGGTAGGACCAGAGCGGGATTGGGGGTAGCAGGGGCTAGGGTTTCCACGGGCATGGAAGACGCAGAAGAAGGTGATGAGGAGGGTGGGGATAGTGATGAGGATGGAGGGGATGATGCATTCCCTGCCTAGGTTGCTGGGTTTGGTAGCTTCTGCTTGGTCTAGGAGAGATCTCAGGTTTGGTAGGAGCAGATTAGCAGAGAAAGCGGTGAAGGCAGCAATGCTGGGTATTATGATGAGGCTGGGGAGGTGGATGGTACACTTGATGTTATAGCTCTTGCTGAAGGTAATGATGTTGCCTTTGGTGGGGCTGCGGCATTTTCCAATCCCCCTGGCTATGAAACTTGTAGATCCACGCTTTTCTCTATGGGTTTGTTGAGACCTGAGGCATTGGCACTGGATGACTCTCATTCGGTGGTCCTGGCTATTCGGAGAGTAGGTTATTACATGATGATTCTTATTTTATCTCTACTTCTTCTCCTATGTTCGTGCTACTCTATTTGTGGTAGAGGGACTAGATTGGGTGTGGTTGTGACACCCTGGGACAGATCTTGTGCTCATCTTGGGATGAGGCATGCCTGTGTTGTGGTTGCAGAGAGGCAGGACCCTATTTGGGTATGTCATTTCTTCTCTTGTTTCGTCATGGCAGTTTTTACTATTGCTGCCCATCCCATCTTTCTAGCTTCTTACAGTGATGGTCTCCTTCTCTGCCCTTTTCCTCTTTATTATACTCCTACAGAGGTGGAGTATGTCCTTGTTAAGGTGGGTGCTAATCATGTGGCCTCTTGGTGGTGGAGTTCCTCCTCACTTCAGTCTTCTTCTTCCTCTTTTCCTATTGAGGAGGATTTTTCTATTGAGGTGAAGGCTCATCCTATGGAGGTGGTCTGCGGCTACTAGGAGGAGATTGCTGGTGGTGGTGGGTGGTCTCTACCTTCCTGTCGCTACATGATGGCTTTCTTGAATTGGCTAGGGGTTGGCCCTTTAGTTTTGCAGGTGGGGTGGGCTGTGAAGAGGTGCTTGGTGAGGACTGGAGGTCCTCCTCTTATTCTGATGGGTATCAGATCTATGTGTTGCTGGCTACTGGTGATGGATGTTGATTGCTTGTTCTTTGATGGTGGTCTTGTTGGTTTTGGGTTCCATCTCAAAACCCTTATCTACTATTTGGGGAGTTTTAAAACTCCAGTAATACACATGATGTAAGGCTTTGGCTTGTTTTATCAGAAACTAGGGTTTTAATGCTTCATCTTTCTTAGTTGCTGGTGTTAGAGTACATAGTTTTCCTCACTTATTAATTATATCATGTTGATATTAATTATTAAGTTAGTCATACTCTATTTTTCACTTAAGCTTTCTCTATTTTTCATTTTTTTAGGGTTTCATTCACCTTTAAGGTTGAATGCTTGTATTTTGTTTTTACACACTCTCTGAATACATTTTGAGCTCTCACTTTTTGAGCACAGAAGGGTTTCTGCTTTTTCTGTCTTTGGCTTCATTCTTTGTAATAGGTATTTTGCATACAGACTGGTCTTGGAAGTCGAAGCTATATTTATCAGTTTCTACATGATATCAGATCCACCCTATCGTTGCCTGGTTTGAAGGTTTTTGAAGTCACGATTCGAAGACGACAGCCACAACTTCTCTAGGGTTTTTCTGTCACTTTGAAGGAGCCACTTTTTTATGGAGCCATTTGAGTAAAAACGGACTCCACCATTGCGTTCAAAAGGGCCGGGAGAGTCAAAATACCTATAAGGTTTGACCATTTTGGTCACAGTGACCTTAGGGAAAAAATTTAGCCTTCCAGGCCGTACGAGCACGGTTTTCAAAAAAAAATTTTAAAAATGCATTTTTAAGCATTTTTTTGGGCTTTTGGAGCGCGCTGCCAACGCGCCACCCTGCCGCCACCGCCGCCTGGCCTCCCGCCGGTGCGCCACCCTCCGGCCCCGCAGCCACCAACAGAGCTGTCTGCGCCACCAGCGGCGCCGCCCGGGAGTGGTTGCCACCTGCGGTCACCGCCAACCTGCCACTGGCCCACCACCACAGCCTACGGGTGATGGTGCTGACGTCAGCCCTCCCGACAAATTTTTTTTTGGTGAAATTTGAATTTTCCCAGCGGCTTTTGGCATTTTTCGGTGACCAAAATTTTTTTCAGCGACAACCTCGACGGCCGTCAATTGTGTACCAGTGGACTGTGATGGGCATTTGCACGTCAAATTTCTTCTAGTGACTATGTTTTTCCAGCGATTTGTTTTTCGGAGGGGCACTTGGTTTTTTGGCCATAACTTGAGCATACGATGTCTGTTTTTTAAAAATGAAATATTGCCAGAAAGGTGTTTCTGAGCTAGACGTGTTGATGTTGGTCTTGATTGCTGGTTCTACTATTTGAGCTCCTATTTTTAGCATCAAAGTTGAGGCTTTGTTTTCCTCCTTCTCTACATTTGGACCTCAGGTTTTTCTCTTGTTCTTTGTTGTTTTTGCTTCATTTTGTGGTGTACGGGAGTTAGTTTGATAGTTTGTAGGGGGTGCATATTTCTTTCTGCATTTTCAATTTAGAGAGACCCTTCTACTTTTGTCTTATTCTCTCAATGTCAGATACATCCATTATCATTCTAACTCCACATAACTACCACACATGGAAGCCACAAATGACCAGACTCCTCATGTCAAGAGGTTTATGGTCCTGCCTAGTTGCGGCTCAGCCAGTTCTATAGAGGCCTTATGAGGCTCTTATGCACAGAAATAGGATGGATGAGGCAATGGGCCTCATTGCCATGAATATTTCAGATGGGTTGTTGTTCCACCTGGATGGTCTGACCACACCTAGGGATATGTGGGACAAGTTTTCCACCTTTTTTTTGGCACAATGAATCAGTTTAGGGTTCTCCAGATAGATGCAGAGTTCACCTCCTTGGTACCTAAATCATTCACTAGCATTAAGGACTTCCTGATGAAGTTCAATTCTCTTTGATCTATTTTACAGGTTGCTGGAAAGATGAAGTCAGATGATGAGTGTATCTTTCTGATACTCTGAAAGCTCTGTGGCCCTTATCAGATTTTCACTTCTACCTTCTACTCCACTATGGATGCACTGGGTGCACGACATGTTATGCCCTCTTTTGAGACCTTCTGTGACAGGTTAACTTGTGAGCAGTCCAAGCTCAGTCAGATGGATTCTCTTACCGGTTCACAGTCACAGGCATTGCTTTCCAAGTCATCTCAGGATACATAGAAGCTGAAGCCGAAGAAGATATTTGATTCCTCTTCTTAGCACTCTACTGGTGCACCATCTTCTTCTAAGAAGGAGAAACAGAAGACTCATAACCCTACATGTTCCTATTGTCAGAAGGGGCCCCATGATGAGTCATAGTTTTTTCAGAAGAGATTTGATGGCTATGAGAAATAGATTGCAGATTTGCAAGCTCTCCTTTAGAAGAGTACTATTTCCTCTCCATCCTCTTCCATCTCACAGGGGTCTTCTTTTTAGTCTTCTACCTCATCTTCGACATTTGGACAGGATTTTGTATAGGGTCATGCATTATGGGCTTCCATTGCATCCCCTTCACAAGTCCCTTGGATACTGGATTCAGGTGCTTCTCACCATATGGCGTCTTCTCCGGAGATCTTCTCTTCTATTGAGGCCTCTCCTATTCCCCACATTCTTGTGGGGAATAACACTGTTATGCCAGTCTGTGGGAAAGGTTCTGTACGCATTCAGGATGGCACATTCAATGATGTATTGTATGTTCCATCTCTATCTGCAAACCTTACCTCAATTTACCAGATTAGGCACAGTGGATCAGGGAAGACAGTTGAGTTCATGCCAGATTCAGTCTTCATTCGAGATAGTGTGACAGGTGGCATTGTTGCTACAGGGACAGTTGATCATTCCACCTGTCTCTACACCTTCACACATTTTGGTCCACCATCTCCATTATCGGAGCTCAGCTCTCCTCTTTCGTGAGAGCATCATGTGGTGCAGTCAGGTCTCTTGAACCTCTATGTTGTTCCTGAGACCATTACTGTGACTGCCACACCACATCTTATTGAGGTTCTTTCTCTTTAGTAGGACTCTTCTTCAGCACTGCCAGACCCTCCAGCTCCTTTCATCAAGCCAACAGGCGTAGTTATTGAGGATTCTATAGAGGACACTCATCTCCTCTCTCATGATAGTGTCAACACACCTGTCATACCACTTGCATTGGGGATTCCATTTCAGGATCCTCATGTCTTCTCATTTAAGCATCAGCTCAGCCTTCCAGTGACACCTCATCTTTCGAGGTCACCTCTTTAGTGTTCACTTCCTTTCACTCTGTTGTTTTGGAGTCATGGTGGTTTGTTCATTGATCCAGGGGTTCTTTCATTTTGGGGGGGCGTTGGAGCCTCAACCCTCTCTCACGGGGGGTTGGCAGCACGCATTGTACTCATGGCTTTGAGAGAGTCTCTTGAAGTCATCCTTTATCTTTTGCTTGCTTTTATATCTCTTTTTGGAGAGGAGTTTTTCCCACTGGGTTTTCTCCTTTGTCTCCAGTTCACAAAGATTTCCTTGTATTGGGTACCTGATCAGGCCTTGTTGCCGGGACCCATTTCTTGCTTTCATAGCTATGCTAAGTTAGCTTACCTCCTGAGCTTCACTTAAGGGGGGGTGTTAGAGTACATAGTTTTCCTCATTTATTAATTATATCATGTTGATATTAATTATTAAGTTAGTCATACTCTATTTTTCACTTAAGCTTTCTCTATTTTTCCTTTTTTTAGGGTTTCATTCACCTTTAAGGTCAAATGCTTGTATTTTATTTTTACACACTCTCTGAATACATTTTGAGCTCTCACTTTTTGAGCATAGAAGGGTTTCTACTTTTTCTGTCTTTGGCTTCATTCTTTGTAGCAGGTATTTTGCATGCAGACTGGTCTTGGAAGTCGAAGTTGTATTTATCAGTTTCTACAGCTGGTAGGTTTTTGTCTCTGGGCTTCTGGATTTAAAAGCCTATTCTATTGCAGCTATGAGTGTATAGGGTTCCAAGGCCCCTTCAAAACCTAGATCTGCGGCCCTATGGTGGCCTATTTCACTTGAAAGGCTCTGTCCTTTCTGTCTGGGCTTTCTTTCCAATCTTTCATTTTGTTCTGGGTTTTAAGAACCCTTTCAAAAACCTGTTTTACCTAATCAAAAACATTTTAAACCATTCACAATTAATTTATTCTCCACTTAATAACTACCCTTTAAATTGAGAACATTAGAATTGGTACTTATACTCAACAATAATTGTTGATGCAATAGAAGTACAAAAGTAGAATGTGTCCCATATCACAAATGGTTTGAGTAGAATGGTATCCATGAATATGGCTTTTGGTTTCTGTCCTGATTGCAAATCAAGTCCTACTGGTAAAGTGAACCCTGGTGCAAATGACATTGTTGTGATCAACACCACATTTACTAATACGTTTTCCACATTTACAATTGGTTTACCAGGTGATAGTTCCATCTTTCTTGTATCCTCCAAAATTTCAGGATTCGACACCGCACCATTGGTGTCAAGGAAGCTTATGATCTGCGCAAGGTTAAAACAAAATTATAAAAAGAAAGCTCTTAAAATTAAGTGTAAATGTATTTTTTACATCAACATTTTGTAGCATACAAACCATTGGATTATAAACTATGATTCGTAATATTAATATCATAATAATAGAAACTATTAAACCATTCAATGCAATAACTTACACTATGGTAAAGTATTGCATCCTTGTCAATATTTTCCACTTCCATGTTTAATGCAGTTCGTCCTTTGTTGTCGAGATGATTAAGTGATTCCCTTGACATCAAGGATAAAATCATCTTTTTGAATTGGTAGAATTGAACGATATCGCCTTTTCGAGAAAGTCGTACTGCATTTGGAACAGCTAAATGAAGTGGTTTTCTGCCCTCATTGTTGTTGGGATATGAAGCCCAATAGTCACATGACAATTCATTTTCCTTTGTCTCTTCATATTCAAAGAGCTCTCTATAAGTGACTGTGGGCACTCATGTATTGTAACAATTAGATAGTATCGGTAGACTGGATTAATATAATCGATTCTCTGCTTCAAGTGTGGACGTAGGCATATTGTCGAACCACAATAACTATGCGTGTTGTCTTCTTTTTTTCTATTTATTTTGTTTCTCTGCTTGTTTATTATATTTACAATTGGTATCAGAGCCAAGGTGAGGCTAGAGTAGAGATGGAAGAAGATGAAGTCAATTTTGTCATTGACAAATTTCTTGCAAACTTAATCTCGGAACAGATTGATGTTGTGCCTACAAAGACCAAAATAATTTGCCACGTGCATTGGTGGGATGGCTGGGAAGATAAGCCTCAAGCTGAACTAGAAGAATATTTAAAATCTCTCAGATTTGAGCTTTATGCAATTCTTGAGCGCACGGGTGGTGTGCAATGTAGGAAAAATGTTATCAAAGAATTGTAGAAGAGGGAAAAGACAAACAAGACTGGCAAGTCTATTAAGGACCTGGTGATGATGTATTATAAAATGGCTTTCTTTACTTCTGGATTTAGTCTTGATGATCCTAATGCTTTTGTTTGCAAAGTTCATATGATGTTGTCGTAGGATTACAAAGAAACGCCTACTCTTGGACAACAAAAGTCTGTGACAGACGAGAAGGTCATTGTGGAAGAAGATGAAAAGGTAGACAAGAAGTTCGTTGCAAAGAAGATGAAGGGACAGACGAAGAGGAAGAGAATTTGTCAAGAGAACCAACAAGCAAGACCCAAGTTGAAACTGTTGTGGAGTTTCAAGGATATGAGCAATACCAAAGTTATAACCAATACCCGCACCAGGAAACAACTCAAGCATATACACAGGTGAAGTGGTTCAGTAAAGTTACTCTATTTTTGTCAGCAGACATGCTAGGTTTTGGAAAAGATGACATTCGGGTTTATGCAGAAGTGAATTCGCTGATGATTGAGGGAGAAGCTTAGTCTGATACCGCGTTGGATGATAATGCTATGGAAAATAGATATGTGGAAGGCCAAACATGGAAATAAATCAAGGAGAAGCAAGAGAAGGCATCGATTGTGATTGATGGCTTAGATAAAGCTTCACGGCTAATCCACTGGACTAGGCAGAAATTCTCGATGCTGATGGAAAGCAAAAAGCAGTATGAAAACAACAGATTTGCAATGGCATCTTCAGGAGGGGGGGGATCCATGGACGAAGGAAATGAAAGAGGCGACGACACTTGCGGATGATATCAGGGCGAGAATTGCAGAGCAAGCATCGTTGCCGACGGCGGGGCTGGAGACACAGTGCCATCTCCCCGCTATCCGCTGGAAGCTCATTATTCACGCTACCCGGCTTGACTCCCTCGAATCCGTTCCCAAAAAGCTTCCTTCCAAATAACCTATATCTAAAAAAGAACTACATCATCGACAAGACATGCTTGTCAATCTTTGATCAAGAGCGAATCAGATGGTTTCTTCTTTGAAAATGAGTTTTCTAAATAAGATAGGTACAAGACAATCTTCTCTCTCAATGGATAATTTCAGTGAGCACGCATAATTAACAAGTCTGCAGCTCGTTAATTCACATTGCAAGCATGGGTATGTTCATAATGGTCTGCATGAAAAAGAGGTGACCGAGCCATCATTCAAAAAGTTGAAGAAACACCCGAATGCAGAAGATTATTTGGGTGAAATAAAGTTAAAATATTTCCTTGATGAGTCGCAGAAAAGGGCCATTACTCTAGGATTAAATAGACAGCAAGCAGTATCAATCATCCAAGGTCCACCAGGTACAAGAAAAACTAGTGTGCTTGCTGAACTCATAAGTATAGCTGTCAAACAAGGTGAAAGAATATTGGTGACACCACCTTCAAATGTTGTTGTAGATAACATGGTGGAAAGACTTGCTGACATGGGCTTAAATGTTGTCTGAGTTGGAAATCTTGTACGAATGTCTCCTTCTGTTGCTTCAAAGTCTGTAGTTAGTATTGTTGAGAATAGGCTCGCAGACTTTCGGGGAGCTTACTAGGAAAAGAGCTGATTTAAGAACGAACTTAAAGGAATTGTTTAAAAGATGACTCATTGGTTACAGGCATTCGGAAGCTGCTCAAGCAACTTGGGAAGTTACTTCAACAAACAGGAGCTATATTTGACTCTGATTTGATTTGGAGAAGATTCATTTGGAGTGTGTTGGAGTAGAGTCTGGCAAAGTTGAGATTTTCTTAAGGTCTCCTTATTCTCTGACATTCGGAATAGAAAGCCGGGGATGCCACAATGCATGATGTGTCGGTTGGACTTCACAGAGGAGATTGTTGAGATATGAAGCCCAATGGTCACATAACCGTTCATTTTCTGTCATCTCTTCATATTTGAAGAGCTCTTTATAAATGATTGTGGGAAGTCATGTATTGTAACAATTAGATTGTATCAGTACACTAGATTAATATAATCGATTCCCTACTTCAAGTGTAGACATAGGCATATTGACGAACCACGGTAACTATTATGTGTTGTCTTCTTTATTTTCTGTTTATTATATTTACAGTTGTCAACTACTTCTAAACAATATCTGTCATGGATTAATAGAATACACACTAGATCATACTTTGCCCACTCCACTGCCATGTGAAGCGGGGTCTATTTTTTATGGTCCACTTTGTAGCACAAAGAATTGTCAGTTTCCAAAAGCAGTTCGGCGAACAAAGTGAATGGCTGAGTTTTACGAACAATATATTTCTCAATTAGCCCGATAACGTCAGAAACTGGGAAGGTTAATACAAGCATATGCATCGCTGTTCTTCCATATCTATCCGTCTGTATTGCCAGGTCGGGGCTACACAGTAGAAGTCTCTCAACGACACCTCATCTCATATGCATGCGCCAATCTGTATACAATATTTTTATACTGCCAATGACACATTGTAGTTATGTATGAGCTAAGAAAATAGCTTATAAGAAATATAATAACTATTTAAGAAATCTCAATTTCACCGCATCTCATACCCATGCGCCAATTACACAGTGTAGTTAAGGCTAATAATGTCCCCAACATCCCCAATATTGGGCCATTTTAAGAGTTTTCCCCATTGTTGAGTAATGAAGTACGGGGAACATCGTACGGCTATTCCATTACACAGTGTTCAAGTTTTGCAGTATGGGGAACACTGTACGCTGTTGGAGTCTGACTGTGTGGTAAAGGGAAGAACCGTACGGTGTTGGAGTCTGACCGTACGGTGAAGAGAATGAAAAGAGGAGTTCCCGTACGACAAGGAGACTCCTGTATGGCGAAGGCTGGAGGTATGGTGGAGTGATGCCGTATGGCTGGAGTGCGGCGAAGGCTGGAGGTACGGTGGAGTGATGCCATACGGCTAGAGTATGGCAAAGGCTGGAGGTATGTTGGAGTGATGTTGTACGGCTGGAGTGTGTGTTAGACCGTAGGTGTTGGGTGTGCTGTAGGTGCCAGGTACTGGGTACCGTAAGTGCCAGATAGTATGTGCCAGTACAAAGTGCAACAGGCACGAGTACGGGAATGTTTCCAGTACGATGACAGTTATGGTGTGAAGCAAAGTTGGTTGACCGTTCCAAAATGTAATGATTGATATACCAAACTCTATAACGAATTGCATAATGTATAAATGTATGTGAGATTCGTTGGGAGTGTATGGTGAAGTGTTAGGTTGATTGTAACGGCAATCTAAGCCTGTGAGCTTGTGCAAGAATCTGTTGTTCATTGTATGTAATATTGATTACTGTAATACAAAGAATTGGTCGGGTTCTTGTGTGGTGGGTTTTTACTTGAAAGGGTTTCCCACGTCAAATCTGGTCTCATGCGTTTATCTTTTGTGCATTATTGTGTTTTCTCTGTTCTTTGCTTTCCTATGCATCTTAGTAGTTTGAACTTTATATTATTTCTCCTGTAAGTTGACATTTGGAAAGCGGTTCCGCAAGTAGCTTTCCTAACAAGTGGTGTTAGAGCCAGACCCATTACCATTATTTTGTTGGATAGGGTTGGTTGTTCGGGTAGGGTTGGTCATTGGTGTCAATTTGGTTCCAGTGGGAGTTAGTTAAGTGTTGTTCTTGCAATCGAGATGGCGGGTACAATAGTGATAATAGAAATTGAAAAGTCTAATGGCACAAACTTTGAGTTGTGGAAACTTAAAGTTGAAGATATGTTGGTAGACCGAGATCTATGGACTGTTGTGTCTGGGAACAAGCCTTCAGGCATGAAGCAGGAAGATTGGGATCTGACAAATCGAAAGGTGAGAGGAATGATACAATTGACACTGGCAGATAGTGTTCTGTTAAACGTCTATGAGGAGAAAACTACACATTCTTTATGGAAGAAATTGGGAGATATTTATCAGGGAAAATCCTTGGTAAACAAGCTCTTCCTGAGAAAGAAATTGTACTCTCTGAAGATGGATGAAGGAACTACTGTGGCTGGTCACTTAAATGCATTCAATATGGTGATTGCACAACTGACATCTCTTGGTGTGTCCATAAGTGAAGAGGAGCATTGCATGTTGTTGTTGAGTTCTTTGCCTGATTCGTGGGACCATCTTGTGATGGCCATTGGAAGTATGACTACTTAGTTTAAAATGGATGAAGTAGTTGTTGCACTTCTGTCAGAGGAGATGCGGAGGAGGTCTTCTGAGGTGGCTAAGGAGACTCTTGTTGTTTGAGACCAATTGAAGGACAACGACAAGAAGAAATGCAAAGCGAAGTGCTGGAATTGTGGGCAGACTGGTCATATCCAAAAGGATTGCAAAGAGAAGAAGGAAAATAAGAAAGTGGAGAGTTCTTTTGATTCTGAGTCTTCTGATAGTGACGGTAAAGATGCTAGCGGTGCTACTTTGGCTAATCCGTCATCTGATGATGACTGGTTGGAATAATTCAATCTTCATGTGGAAGATGGTGGTCACGATGCCATGTGCGACTCGACACTACAGTACGGTAGGAGTTGTTGGTAGTGACATACGTGCCATGTGTAACTCATCACCATAGTTCAGTGGGAGTTGTTGGCAGTCACGTAGCAAATTGTCTTCATCAGTATTGCAGATGGTGGAAGGTGAAACCCTGATGTGTCAGAAGGATTTTTTCACATTTGTTGAAGTACTATTTGGAGATGTTTATCTTCATGTGACTGAAGATGTTGAAATATTGAGGGCTCAATGGGGTCCTCAGTAAAGGTGTGGATTCTACTTTCATGTTATCCATGTTGAGTAACTTTGTACTTCATCAAGTGGGAGATTGTTGAGTAATGAAGTACGGGGAACACTGTACGACTATTCCACTATACAGTGTTCAAGTTTTGCAGTACGGGGAACACCGTACGGTGTTGGAGTCTGACCATGCGGTAAAGGGAAGAACCGTACGGTGTTAGAGTCTGACCGTACGGTGAAGAGAATGAAAAGAGGATTTCCCGTACGGTGAAGGCTAGAGGTATGGTGGAGTGATGTTGTATGGCTGGAGTGCGGTGAAGGCTGGAGGTACAGTGGAGTGATGTCATACAGTTGGAGTGTGGCAAAGGCTAGAGGTACGGTGGCGTGATGTCGTACAGTTGGAGTGTGTGTCGGGTCGTAGGTGTCGGGTGTGCTGTAGGTGCCAGGTACTGGGTACCATAAGTGTCGGATAGTATGTGCCAATATGGAGTGCAACAGGCACGAGTACGGGAATGTTTCCAGTACGATGACAGTTATGGTGTGAAGCAGAGTTGGTTGACCATTATGAAATGTAATGGTTGATATACCGAACTCTATAACGAATTACATAATGTATAAATGTATGTGAGATTCATTGGAAGTGTATGGTGAAGTGTTAGGTTGATTGTAATGGCAATCTGAGCCTGTGCAAGAATATGTTGTTCATTGTATGTAATATTGATTACTGTAATACAAAGAGTTGGTCGGGTTCTTGTGTGGTGGCTTTTTACCTAAAAGGGTTTCCCACGTCAAATCTGGTCTCATGCATTTATCTTTTGTGCATTATTGTGTTTTCTCTGTTCTTTGCTTTCCTATGCATCTCAGTAGTTTGAACTTTATATTATTTCTCTTGTAAGTTGACATTTGGAAAGCAGTTCCGCAAGTAGCTTTCCTAACAAGTGGTATCAGAGCATGACCCATTACCATTATTCTGTTGGATAGGGTTGGTTGTTTGGGTAGGGTTGGTCGTTGGTGTCAATTTGGTTCCAGTGGGAGTTAGTGAAGTGTTGTTCTTGCAATCGAGATGGCGGGTACATTAGGGAGAATAGAAATTGAAAAGTTTAATGGCACAAACTTTGAGTTGTGGAAACTTGAATTTGAAGATATGTTGGTAGACCGAGATCTATGGACTGTTGTGTCTGGGAACAAGCCTTCAGACATGAAGCAAGAAGATTGGGATCTGACAGATCGAAAGGCGAGAGGAATGATATAATTGACACTGGTAGATAGTGTTCTGTTAAACGTCTATGAGGAGAAAACTACACATTCTTTGTGGAAGAAATTGGGAGATATTTATCAGGGAAAATCCTTGGTAAACAAGCTCTTCCTGAGAAAGAAATTGTACTCTCTGAAGATGGACGAAGGAACTGCTGTGGCTGGTCACTTAAACGCATTCTATATGGTGATTGCACAACTGACATCTGTTGGTGTGTCCATAAGTAAAGAGGAGCATTGCATGTTGTTGTTGAGTTCTTTGCCTGATTCGTGGGACCATCTTGTGATGGCCATTGGAAGTACGACTACTCAGTTTAAAATGGGTGAGTAGTTGCTGCACTTCTATCAGAGGAGATGCGGAGGAGGTCTTCTGAGGTGGCTAAGGAGGCTCTTGCTGTTCGAGAACAATCGAAGGACAACAGAAAGAAGAAATGCAAAGTGAAGTGCTGGAATTGCAGGCAGACTGGTCATATCCAAAAGGATTGCAAAGAGAAGAAGGAAAATAAGAAAGTGGAGAGTTCTTCTGATTCTGAGTCTTCTGATAGTGACGGTAAAGATGTCAGCGGTGCTACTTTGGCTAATTGGTTATTTGATGATGATTGGTTGGAATAATTCAATCTTCATGTGGAAGATGGTGGTCACGATGCCATGTGCGACTCGACACTACAGTACGGTAGGAGTTGTTGGCAGTGACATACGTGCCATGTGTAACTCATCACCATAGTTTAGTGGGAGTTGTTGGCAATCACGTAGCAAATTGTCTTCATCAGTATTGCAGATGGTGGAAGGTGAAACCCTGATGTGTCAGAAGGATTTTTTCACATTTGTTGAAGTACTATTTGGAGATGTTTATCTTCATGTGACTGAAAATGTTGAAATCTTGAGGGCTCAATGGGGTCCTCGATAAAGGTGTGGATTCTACTTTCATGTTAGCCATGTTGAGTAACTTCATACTTCATCAAGTGGGAGATTGTTGAGTAATGAAGTATGGGGAACACCGTACAACTATTTCACTATACAGTGTTCAAGTTTTGTAGTACGGGGAACACCATATGGTGTTAGAGTCTGACCGTGCGGTAAAGGGAAGACCCGTACGGTGTTGGAGTCTGACCATACGGTGAAGAGAATGAAAAGAGGAGTTCCCGTACGACAAGGATACTCCCGTACAGTGAAGGCTGGAGGTACGGTGGAGTGATGCCGTATGGCTGGAGTGCGGCGAAGGCTGGAGGTACGGTGGAGTGATGTCGTACGGCTGGAGTGTGGCGAAGGCTGGAGGTATGGTGGCGTGATGTCGTACGGTTGGAGTGTGTGTCAGGCCGTAGGTGCCGGGTGTGGCGTAGGTGCCAGGTACTGGGTACCGTAAGTGCCAGTACGGAGTGCGATAGGCACGAGTACAGGAATGTTTCCAGTACGATGACAGTTATGGTGTGAAGCAGAGTTGGTTGACCATTCTGAAATGTAACGGTTGATATACCGAACTCTACAACGAATTGCATAATGTATAAATGTATGCAAGATTCGTTGGGAGTGTATGGTGAAGTGTCAAGTTGATTGTAACGGCATTCTGAGCCTGTGAGCCTGTGCAAGAATCTGTTGTTCATTGTATGTAATATTGATTACTGTAATACAAAGAGTTGGTCGGGTTCGTGTGTGGTGGGTTTTTACCTGAAAGGGTTTCCCACATTAAATCTGGTCTCATGCATTTATCTTTTGTGCATTATTGTGTTTTCTCTGTTCTTTGCTTTCCTATGCATCTCAGTAGTTTGAACTTTATATTTTTTCTCCTGTAAATTGACATTTGGAAAGTGGTTCCGCAAGTAGCTTTCCTAACACCCATGACTCACTTAATTTTTTACTGTGGCTTCAAATGTGTCTTCAGAATGGTATGTTAATTTATGTTTAAATTTCCTTACATGATAGGTCTTTATGATGAGTAATATGATGATTGTTGACCTTATTATCTCTAATTTTTAAATTCAACAGTGAATACCTATCATGGCATCTATAATTGACAGATTACTGTTGAAGTAGTAGTTTTATGGTTATGTTGATTTAGATCATATGCATTTTAGGTAGTCCTCTGAAATTTCTTCCCGCTTTTAAGCTAAAATATGTATATGCTTGTGATTTTTAATGTCCTTTCGATAGACAACCCAACACAAAATTATGGTATCAGTGAGTTAATTCGGATTTCGGTGCACTATTCCTCTTCCATCATATTATTTTTGTTTAAGGAATTTACATCTTTCTCTGTATCTTTGGAATTCTTGATTGACTGGATTCAAATATCTAAAAATAATATTAGATTTGGATAGATAGAATTAACAATCTTTTGGTGACCACAGGATCTATTTCCTTACCAATATGGCTTAACTTGGTGCACCTCTAGATCTTTCAGGTAGTTTTTGTTATATAAGCAATCTATTTTCTGAAATTTGTATCCATTGAACATGGTGGATTGTAGAACCTTGAGGTTAAATGAGTTTGTTTTTGTTGTGTTTAATGGTTTTGTTTGAGCCTTCTCTCTGCAAATATTGAGAATGTTAAGGGTTGATTTCTAATTTCGAAGACATGGAAGCCTGGGATTATATGGCCTTACATGCTTCAGTTTGGTTTTTCTTGATAATTTGAAACCAAAAATGTACAAATGCCAGACTTTTTGTATTGGTGTCGTCTGTTTTAGACAAATGTGAAATTGATGGTTTTTTTGCATTGGTGCTTGCAGGATTTCTGGAAAGACGCTTCTACAAGTTTGGATTCCAATTTCCAATAGTTTCAATGTCGTTTTTGTCTTACAATCATTCACAAAGGGCCGCAGGGGAGGAAATATGTTTTAGTACTCCCAAACCGTTGGAAGATATTTTAGGTTTATTAATCATTTCAATTCGAAAACTTCAATCTTAACAAAGGCTTAGAGGATGTTGGTGAAACATTGTTAGTTTAACGCAGACAGGGGGTAGATTTTGGATTTCCAATTGCATTTTCTTGATAGTTTTCTGATTCTGTTTAAGAAATCCATTTTGTGCAATCCTGAATTCATACCATACCATGTGATGATATGTATTTCACACATTTTGTCAAACATTAGACGTGCTTTGTCTATGCTTCCGATATTTTGCATCCATTAGAGAAATTTGTGATTTTGGTGTTTATAACTGAACAACCACTGAACACTTAATTTATATTTGGTTTCAAGTTGAGGATCTATATAAGAAGTCTTCTATTGAAAAATCTGGAGCTGAAATTTGCATAAACGACCTGTATATTGTGCTTTTGGAAACAGAAGAAAACCCCTTAGTCCATTAATGTCTGCCTTAAATTGGGAAATATAAACAAGACCTTCCTGTGGATGTCTTATCCTTCACCATGGCTTTAGGTGGCCCTGTAAACTCTAGTGACCTGTGTAGAATCAACTACCTTCTAACTGAAATGGGAAAAATGGAAATACATCCAAATGCTATAACATCCCAATAAAGGCTTTGCATAAAGAGGATCAAATTGAGAAAGCACTTAGGATTTTTGACAGAATGAGGCACACATTATCTTCCTGATATTGTTATATACATCACCCTTATTGATGAGATTTGAAAAAGATGTAAAGTAGATGAAGCTTTTGGTTTATTTGCTGGGATATAGAAGTTGCTTTTCTCTTTATATTATTACGTGCATTACCCTAATTACTGGTCTCTCGAAGGTGGGGAGGGTTGATGAATGTCTCAAGTTAGCAGCTGGAATTGATTTTCTATGGGTTTGTCAGGATTCCTGATTTTATGTAAAATAGGCTACCATAGTGTTAAGAAGCATCCATTAGAGATTCTAATGATACCTCATTAGCTTGAAGCCAACATGGAAAGTGGCTCTGGAATGCATTTTAGATATTAACAACTAAACACAAAAACATAATAATGCCAAAGATAGAAGTTTAATGATAAGCATTTTAGATACTAACAACTAAACACAAGAACATAATAATGCCAAAGATAGAAGTTTAATGATAAGCAGTTTTAATAGGACTATTGATGATTTTTAGTATTTCAAGTTCAATCATTTCAAATTTCTAGCATAGTAGTAGGTCAAGAATTTAGGCATTGTTAATCTCGGGCACTTGTCAAAGATTGTCAGTCAATTGATCTTGATGAGATGATCCTGAGTTGGAAAAGATTGCAACTGAGGAGAAGCCCTTATTTGATGAAGATGACTTGGCTATGTTGAGCTAGGCTCTCAATTATCATGATCACATTCACATGGAGGAGATTTGAGATTCAGGGGCATTGGCTTCCACTTCACATTCTATAGTGTGGGAGCCTTAGAGATTAATCATGTTTTCAACTTTTTTTTGTTTTCTTACAACTTATGTTGTAATGGGTACGAGTATTTTAGTGTTTTTTATTTCTGGGTTTTTTCATTTTTTTCTGCACTTTAAACCCATGTAATTTAATCTCATTTAAAGTTTTAGTTTTCCATGCCAATGCCAGGTAAATGGAATGCTACTCTGTTATATAGTGATTACTAGTTAATTAGATTCAAATATTTAGACTGATTAAATATTCTTTTCACAAATTTTGTAATGTTCATGTTTTGGAATGCTTAAAGCATTGTGTTCTTTTTTAGCATCATAACAGGCAACAAAGAGTTCAATCGACCAAACAGTTTTAACAAACCCCAATAAGTGGGCCAAAACTTCATCTTTATATGATGGATAGAGTTATTTTAAAAAGGCGGGGCATTGCCTGGAAACATGTCAGGTACTGGGCAGTATTTATAAAATTTACCTAGGCAAAACAGGTACAAAAGTGTTCCCTACATGTTAGAATCTTAGATTAATGCTCATTACCCTTAAACAAGGATGAAAAGCATTGGAAGTGAAAAATTGAATAGAAACCTGCTTTTTATTGACCTGTTTTGTTCATTAAGTTAACTTCATTGTGCTTTATATGTATAGTTTGGTTTCAAAATTACGACCATGAAAATTTAAACGACTTAACTATTTATTTTCCAATTTAAATTCGTAGATTCAACACTTTCTCTCTACAAGAGGTCTTTTCAACAAGCACTCTTCCAGAAATTATGCTTTCATCAATAGCTCTGATTACCTTTTCTCCCAAGAGAGCCAATATGGTTAGGCTTTTAAAAATTTTAAAGTTTCGTTTCCTCAGTTTAATGTCAAATATACTTTAAAATATAAGGATTAGTGTCTTGAATACACTTCTAAAACCAAAATCAAAGTTCAAAGCATGAAAAAAAAATGTTAAACATTTTTTAAGTGATCAGATCGTTCGAGCATCTATATTGGTTCGATGTTTTGGACCCCATGGCTGGAGAATTTTTTTGCACCTAATGTAGTCCACTGCAGATGTGATAATCATATCAGAGTCACCCCTCCATCACATGCTCTAATTCTATCTTGTGTCATCATCTCTTCTTTCTTCTGTACTTGTATACATATACACAATTATGAGTATACCTCAATAATCATGCACACATATACATATACGAAGTAGCAGATACTATGCCTTGCATTTCATTAAAATGTTAATATCCCGTGGAGGGTCTTTTTTTTTTGCTGAATGATTATCTGTGTGACTAAAGGGCTACATTAAAATGATGAAATATGCTTCTGCGTTAATCCATCATGCTTTATGTGGTTTGTTTTGTCATCATTGCATCAAATGCTGACCATTCTATTAAAATGTTTACTATTTCATACATGTAGTAGAGGGTTTCATTTTTTGTTGTGAATGATTATCCGTATCCATATAGTGTTCCATTAAAATGATGAACTCTGCTTCTGTATTCCTGCAT
>MU225456.1:576580-587563 GCA_018584345.1 Thuja plicata | reverse complement strand
ATGGGATGCTGAGACTCAATTCAGAGGTGAGATCACTGAACTACAAGCACATATTCTACCAAATCTTACAATTCTACAGCAACATATTTCTGAAGCAAGAAATCTGATAGCAACCCTAGAGATGTCTGTAGTAGACAGCATCTATGATATCCATGTAAGGATTTCACTAGACCACATCGCTCTAGAAATGCTGAAGGAAAAATGGGAGAAAATGATGGAGGAAGTCAAGTCCTCACATTCCCACCTTTTTAGAAAGTTGTAAGTACCTTTGCCTTTAGAATCAAAAAAGGAGGAAAGGCAATGTATATAGTTATGTACAAATACATATATTAGTTGAAAAAGAAAAGATAAAGGATATATATATATATATATACTTACACTTATCAGCATATACATAGGAGGAGTCATTCAAATGACTAAGGAGTATACACAGGTGTACATACTAATATACTTAGTATGTTACACATATCATGTTTTTGATACTAATGTCAAAGGGGGAGATTAATGACATTATTTTTCCATTAGTATACTCAGTGAAAAACATAGACAGAAAGCATTACCGATAGACATCAAGCATTACCAACGAACCACAAGCAGTACCAGTGCAATGCAAGCATACCTGACAGAACAGAGATTTTGAGAAAAAGCTAAGTATAGAATCAACAAGAATCACTGGCGAACATAAGCATCACCGGTGACATAGTTTTCAGAACAAACCTGATAGGAATAGAAAAGCATACCCGATGACATGTTCAAGAAAGGAACACCAACGACCAAGAACACCGACCGTAAGAACTGACAGTCAGAAAAGCCGCAAATTGTGGATTTGATTCTTACACGGTGGATAAAGAAAAGTTATTCTATTTATAGAATTTTTATTTTTTTTATATGGTCATGCAAGCTTTATGTAAATGCTTTAAACCATCCTAACAGATCTAAAAGCATATCTAACTACAGATCAAGATCAAGTTGTATATCTTGGATTTAGAGTTAACTTGTCATGCATGAATCAAGAATTGAACCTAAACTAGTATAAATAGATGTTCATACTCAATTGTGAGTACATGAATTATTTATTATTGATAGCCATGAAGAGTGTCTAAGGAGAAGAAGGTAGAATTCATGCAAAGATCAGAAATAGAGTACATTAGTTTTCAAGAACACACAGAGGCTATCGACGAGTAGATAAATGTAATACTAAATCATGGAAGGATGATTACTAGCATATTTGAAGCTTTATAGGATCTGTTATCAGCAATTGAAGATTGCATATATCATCAGATCAAAGACTTATGTAGTTGCATTCTAACAAGTGCATCACATATAAAATCCTTTTGTAGAAGGTGGACTTAACCATCCTTTGTAAATCTCTTAATAGAGTGCACACTTAACAGTGTTGCTAAAGCTTCAAATGAAGTAGATCTTAATAGGTCTCCATTGTAATACTCCTAACAGGGTACGTCATCAAAAGTGACCAATTGTAAGCCTTAACCGACCCCTTCTTATCTGTAGATAGCAAATTTTTGTGGGTAACAATCCCCACCGTATTTTTTACTTCCTAACAAGAGTTTTCTATGATATCATATCTTGTGTCATGTGTTATCTAATTTCATGAATGTTTCTATTATTGTTACATATCAAAAAGAATGTATGATATGATTTCATATGCATAAAGAAAGATGAACAACTAGATAAGATAAAATTACAAACTAATGACTAAGGCTTAATGGGCTAACCAAGAAAAGTTTTAGAGGTACTGATTCACCCCTCCCCTCTTAGTACAATCATCTCAATATAATTCCAATAATTGGTATCAGAGCTAAGTCTCTCTCTTGAAAATCTTAAAGAATTGAGAGAAAAGATCAGAGCAATGGATAAGTTCAGACTGGATATGACTATTAAGAATGAGCAGTTACAAATGCAAATAAACTATGAGTAGTATAAGGAGGCAAAGATAAAGTTAAGAAAACTTCTTGATGAAAGACAAATTATTTCAACCAGGCTGAATGAGAAAGACTACAAAGAAATGGAAATACAAGATACTTTGAAATAGCAGAATCATCATTGAGAAAAGCTTCAGATGCATCAGTTGAAGAAATTACAAATATTCAAGAGATCAACCTACAGCTGACAAATCAAATCAAGATGCTGCAAATTGGTCAAGAGACTCAAATGGTAAAAATGATTGATGTTATGAATGATGCAAGAAAAGCTGAAAATGAAAGAACACTAGCCATTGATGATAGGAGGAAAATTACAGAGAAGCTACAAGAGAAGGAATCAGAGATTCAAAGACTCACTGAACATCACCATGAGGTCACCAACTAGATTATTCTTATTAGTCAAGAAGCAAATAGATTAAATATAGAACTCATTGAAAGAATACAGACCATTGGTGAACTAAGGGAAGAGAATGAGAAATTGAAGAATGAAATCAAAGTCCAGAATCAACACAATGAATTGATCAAAAAGGCTAAGGATAGCAACAAAAGGATGGATGATTTTCTTGATGGACAAAGAAGAGTCAACAACTACAGAGGATTAGGGTACAATGAGAGTGGAGAATCCTCTTATCAATCTGATAAGAGGAATGCTTTCACAACCCCAAGATCCAAGAAGCTATCATACAAACACTGTGGAAAACCAGGCCACACCTCAAACATCTACAGAAGCAAAATGAAAGGTATTTCTCAAGCACAATCTACGTTTATTGGTAATTGTTATAAATATCAAAAGAAAGGACACAAAGCACATGAGTGCAGATCCAAAGTGATAAATCCAAAGATAAAAACCTACATGGACAAATATTGTCCTACATGCAAGATGAATGGGCATACACATAAGGAATGCTGGAAAAAGAACAACAAGGCATGGACTCAAAAAGAAACTGATAAAAGCTACAAACCAACCAGAGAGGATAAGTCATATGTTTGGGACTATAACACATGGGTAAATTGCATAGCATGTGGAAGGTATGGTCATATTACTGCAAATTGTATGAGAAAATGGACCAAAAGGTTGAGAGGATGGTCCAATCTAGGTATGGCATGTTTACATTGTCATAAGGTTGGACATGTGATTAAATATTGCAAAGACTGACTGACAGATACAAATACACATCCCAATGGAAATACCATTGATGACATCAAAAGAATGAGAAACAAGATGTCGGTAAAAGCCACAAACACTGAAGGTGATAGTAAAAGCAATGCAAATGGTGACACCCCATCCACTAGATCTGGTGACATCACTACATCTAACTAGATTGCACAAGTAAGTATGGAACTGCATTATTACAAGTTTTTACTATGCATCATTTCCATTACACATAGCTCATATTGTAATATAGGCATGAATAAAGATGCAATATATTGTTACTTGTTAATCTATTGTAAAGAAACCATCGGTTATTGGGCACAATCTGCATCAGTGAACACACATAGAAAAGATATGCAATACTTACCAGAATGTATCGGTCATTACACAAGTTGAGTGTAACCCGACGAGTATCGGTGTACACTGAATCTACAAAAGCTATTGTCGCAATATCACCAAAGATCATCGGAGAATTCTCAAAGACCGCTAAGCTACCCCGATAATTTGCACAGACACCAGAGGTATTGTGAATGTATTTACCGTTGAAGGTAGTCTTCATAAACTGACGAGTTGGGAAGCATTGATGACAACTTAGAGCACCAAAAAGGTATAAAAGCCTGATGAGTAAGCTCATTTTTGCACCTACAATTTTCAAGCCGAGAAGAGGGATTTTAGTGCAGTTTGAGAAGTGACCCAACTGAACGAATTCACTAAGCATTCATATTCAAAGGAGATCACAAGACATTCAGTAAGTTAATCCACTCACCTATAGCACTTTTTTGATTTATGAAAAAGCCCTAAAATCTTAGAAATGATGGCATCGACATCTAGGGTAGAGAAACTTAAGGATGACAAGAAGAAAGCCATAAAGCTTGTTAGTAGAGGGACATGTGCTAAACCCAAGTATAAATTACATCCAGAGATAGCCTCTCACCCAGACGATTCCAGAGCATTCTCCCAAATCCCAACTAGGGTTTTATTGGTCGAGGACGTTAGGTCCTATATTCATTGTAAGATATCAGAGATAGGAGATCTAGACCTTGATAACACCTATAAGGCACTTTGTGATGATGGTGGAAAGCTCAAAGAAGAGCATAAACACTTGGAAGTGAAAGGATTGACAAATGCACTTCACTTTCCTAGGGTTTTTAAAATAGAATGGATCAAAATTGTTCTAAGCAGAATCCATGACAACACTTTATGGTTGAACAAACCAAAGGCTATAACAATGGACATTATACATGCTGTGACTAGTTATCCAACAACTAACAAACCTCAGGCTCACAAACATCCATCTCTTGTAGAAGTGGAAAGGTTAACCTGTGCTAAATCAAACAAGAGGGCACTGAAGGTAAACACTCTAACCGACGTAGAGAAAAAGTTTGGAGCTTGCGTAGTTGGATATAAGATATTCCAAGCTAGCAGAATGAACAATATTTCTAGCACTGCAATGAGCATAGCTTATAAAATCATCAAACAGGGGAAGAAGATGGATCTGGCAGAGATCCTATTGCATCAATTTGAGGAGAACATGTGCACCATAAGGTCCTCAAGGACAAACACATGTAATTTTGGTTCCCTCATAATGTGTATATTCTAATTCTACTTCAAAGAATACTTTCCTTCAATAGGAAAAGTAGCATGGGACACAAGCAGGCCAATTACCATGCAGATAAGTGAATTCATTGAATCACTTGGTACAAATTTTGACAATGTAGTGCATGAGTACTTTAAAACAATTAAGGAAATGCTACAAGCTAGGAGTAGAATTCCATAAAGTCTAATAGAGGAATATAAAGAAGATATTTGTTTCATGGTGGATACAAATTTCACCTACATTGAAGCTGTAGTTCCTAGGAAATCATGGCTTTCCAAGCTTGATTATGAAATTAAAATAGGGTTATCAATAGAAGGCATTAAGGCTTTGTTGAATGAACCCATTGAAAACAAACAAATGAGATTTGGTACCTATGAGGAAGCCAAACAAAAGATTAAGTCAACACTTGTTGTCAAGAAGGCTGTAAAGTAGTCTAAGAGAATGGCAAAGAACTTAAAAATATCTTCTGATGGAGAAGATGAAGAATAGAGTAAGGAGGAAGACACCAAGGAACAGATTCCCATCAGTAATACAGTAGAAACAAATGAGTCAGAGGAAGAAAACTTTGATTCACCACCTCCTCCTCCAACCAAAAATTCTAGAACAAGAAGCCAAATGGCTAAGGATGCTAGTCCTTCACCCATGGTTAAAGGAAAGGTGTACAAAAGGAAAGTTGCACCTCAAAAAGCTAAACAACCAACTAGGGCACCTGCCAAAAGAAGGAAGTATGTTTTGACAGATGAAGATTTAGAAGATTCAGCAATGGATGAACCTGACACTGTCAGACTAGCAAAAGAAAAAGCAAAGGTTACATCACTATCTAAGAACATCGATGACATATGTAAGTACATTTCTGAAGCTGCATCTGTTAGACATCCAAAAATTAGGAAATGGTTATAATGGGATAAAGTAGAACAAGATAAGATAGAAGATGCACTGATTGAAAAAAAGTGCAAACACTATTATGTTCCTATTCAATACACTTCACAAGATGTTCCACAAGAAGTTTTGGATAAAATATCCTCTAGATTCACATATGCACTCCATGAGGAGAAAAAGTTGGGAGAAAGAGTATTGGTCACTCTTTTACCTCCTGATTCCACAAAGGAAGAAATTAATGAAATCATGGAGAAATATACAAAGAAATTCTCACCAAAAATGAGAGCTGACAAATTTCTTCAAGAGAAACTCATTGAGCTAGAAGAAGACACTCGTAAGATATGGAGTGAAATACTAAAACCTGCAGAAGAGAGTAGTCCTGAAAAACAACCTATCAACAAAATAGGTAACTCAATAGTTGAGTTAGAGAATGAAGAAGTACAGATCACATGCCATAAACAAATAGATATTATAGATGAGGATTGGTCAAAAGATGGCCAATATGATCAAGTACTAGATAACCCCATCCACGTAAACTTGGAGGATGAAGAAGTTGCCCAAGAGGAACTAACAATTAAAGGTAACTTAGATGTGGATATGAATGATGATTCATGGTTAGACAACATTGTTGACACCATTACAGGAAAAGAACCTGCAGCAGAGATCAGAAAAGATGAAGACATCAATGCTACAAGGGATAATACCGATGGATAGGACATATCTATTGACACGGCAACTGTCAATTCGCCTACAAATATGAATATATTAATAGATGCTATTGATATACAGTCTAGCCAAGACAAATCATCTAAGAAAGATGACGATATACCCAAGGATGTGGGTATAGATGAAAATCAAGGTGTATCCAACACTCCTAAGGATACCTATACTGAAACAAAGGATGCAACTGATGAGAAGAAAGATGTATCAAAAGAACAACAAAAAGAGGCAGATAAAACAATAGAGGATACATCGAAAAAGGTAAAACAATAAAACATACACACATAACACAAGGATTTTAATGTGGAAACCCTATTAAGGGAAAAAATACTGGGACCGGTACACCAAACTTTCACTCTTCTGAAGTGAGCCCTGTTAGGAGCCAACCCTGTTAAAGGTTACAAACACACTGTTAAGTGCGACCTTGTTAGAGGATTTGTATACATAGACTTTCACTAAGTATCTGGAATCTATACTACCATCCTTGAATTAGTCTCATGACTCTTGATAGGCTTTATACTAATCTTACTACCATCCTTAAATCAGCCTCCTTCTTAGACTGTCAATAGGCTTTAGGTAAGACTGATGCTATTATAATGAATCAACCTTTTTGGTAATCTATTAGGATATAGGTCAACTATAAATGACTGTTAAGTCCTGCTCTATTAAGAGACTTAATGCTTCAATGGTTAAACTGAAACATAATGACCTATTTCTAATGCAAATTTGAATTGAAGATATTCAGATCTATTTACATACAATACCTCTCTGATCAATGTATCAATTCAATTCCTTTGTGCTTTACACTTTCTACTCAGTGATGTTGTGCTTTGTTTTTTGTCAGTGTCTGCAAAATCTATTAGCTCTCCTTTAGCTTGATTGATCAAGACTGAATGAAGCTTAACCTTCATCAGTTTCTCTTTAGCATCTTCTCTCAATTCACTCCCCCGTGTATTTGAGTGCTTGTGGAAATTAATTATGCTTGTCTCTTATATAGACATGATATTTTGATTCTTGATTCTTGATTCTTGATTCTTGGCGTGAAAAATAATCTAGCTAATTTGATTTATGGCTTTAACTCCTAATTTATCTCATAGTTATCTTCTTGCCAACTGTATAAATCAATTGCTTAACTGTTGTTGAATAAAACAAATAAAACAGCCAGTTAAGTCTATCTTTAAGCTCTGTCAGCTAGATATTTTGTCATTTTCTGATCTCTCTATTCTGTCGGTCAATTCTATAGTTTGTCGCTGGTAACAACTGCCAGTTTCATCGGTTTAGCTTCAGTTAGCTTCAGGATCTCCATCTGTTAAGCATCATTGGATCTTGTTCATTGGGCAACATTGTTTTCATCTCGTCGGGCATCCTGTGATTCTACTTCATCAGGCAATACTGTCTTTTGCTCATCAGGTATCACTGTGATTTTATCTCTATTTTTACTGATGGTGTGCACTCCACCGGTGTAGTCTGTCACTTAGTGAATACTTGAATTTTATGCATTACTGAAGGCATAACCTCTGTTCCATTGATTCTTTGAAGTCTTTGGATTTATTTATATGACCATACAGATGATATCAAGTTGACATCAATGACAATACAAGCCATTAACTGATTTAATGTCTTGCATCATCTTCAACTTAACAATATCAAACATTCAATCAGTTACATGTCATCAATCTCTCCCTTTGGCATTGATGGAAACATACTATATTATCATACTATACTATTTCTAATACAATATGAAATGCGATTGGTGAGATTCATCAAATTACCAAACAATTTGTTTTGATAACTAATAAAAATGTCTGACCGCCGGTAAGCTCTGTGTAAGATTAGATTTGATTCTTGCAGCTTTTCCTTTTCTTCTTTTGATGTGTTGTATCCTTTGGTTGTGTCAATTTCTCTCTTGACTATCCTTCTTCTCTGATGTATCTATCTTTTTTTTGCAACTTTTGAATACAAATTCTCTCCCTATGGATATGATCTCTCCTTTTTTGGAGTAATCTGATAATGAATAGTTTATGATGATAATATGAAATACATTCTCTCCCTCTGACATTAATTCCAAACAAATAATTTCACAAGTATCTGACATTCTGTCAAACAATTTCTTCTCTCCATAATATATTCCTTGAATTTCCCTTATCCATCATCAATCTAACAATTTTCTCTGGTGATTATTTCTGATATATACCTTTCTGTATATAGATGTAGCTTTGATGTTCAGCTTCTGCTTGCATCATTCAAGAATGATATTCTGATAATATATGGCTGATGCAGCTTTTAGTCCTTTTACTGACTGGTAGGCATGGGTTTGACCCTTAGTCTTTTCCTCAGGTACTCAAATGTATCCTTGGGTAGTGGCTTGGTGAAGATATCTGCCAATTGTTCTTTTGATTTCACATATTCAAGTATCACCTCTTTTTCTTGAACTTGTTCTCTCAAATAATGATACTTGATGGCAATGTGTTTAGTCTTTTCATGCATGATTGGATTCTTGGAAATATTTATTGCACTGGTGTTATCACAATAAATAATCACTGGTTCTATGATCTTCATATGCATACCTTCCAACAACTATTTTATCCATGCAATATTTGAGCAGTTTGCAGCATCAGCAACATATTATGCTTTTGCAGTGAACTGAGAAATACATCCTTGCTTCTTGCTAATCCATCTGACAAGTCTGTCACCCATAAAGAATTCTCCTCTAGTTGTGCTCTTTCGATCATCAAGATTTACAGCCCAATCAACGTTGGTAAACACTTTTAGTTCAAATTTGCCTTCTCTTCTATACCATAAGCCAAATTCCTCAATATTCTTCAGATATCTTAGGATTCTTTTCATAGCATTCATATGTGATTCCTTGGGGTTAGTAGAAAATCTAGTAACAATCCCTACTGCATGTGCAATATCTAGTCTAGTGTGTAAAACATACATGATTTTCCCTATCATTGATCTGTATAGAGTTAGATTTACCTCTGTTGTCTTGTCTTCCTTGGTTAATTTGCATCCAGTAGCCATCGGTGTTCCAACAAGTTTGGAATCTTCCATCTTGAAAATTTTTAGGACTTCTTTGATGTATTTGGACTGTCTAATGAAAATGCCCTCACTTTGTTGAATGATCTGCAGACCAAGAAAGAACTTGATCTCTCCAAACATAGACATCTCAAATTCTTTTCTCATCTCATCAGCAAATGATTTGCATAGAATATCATTTCCTCCAAATATGATGTCATCAACAAATATTTCAGAAATCAAAGTGTTAGCATTAGTATCTTCTTTCAAATAAAGATTAATGTTTTCACTGGTCCTCATGAATCCAATACTTATTAGATAGGAATGAAGTCATTCATACTAGGCTCTGGGAGATTGTTTCAATCCATACAAGGCTTTGTGAAGTCTACATACCATGTTCTTTATGTCTGAATCCACAAACCCTTCTGGTTTCTCAATGTATACCTCTTCTTCAAGTATTCCATTTAGAAATGCTGACTTGACATCCATTTGATATACTTTGAATCCTTTGTATGTAGAATAAGCAAGTAAAATTATTACTCCTTCTATTCTAGCAATGGGTGCAAAGGTTTCTCCATAGTCTATACCTTCCTCTTTTGCATACACTTTGCATACTAGTCTTTCTTTGTTCCTTGTGACTTCTCCACTCTCGTTCAGTTTGTTCCTAAATATCCATTTTGTAGCGATGACATTATTTTCATCTGGTCTTGGCACAAGTGACCATGTCTTGTTCTTTTCAATCTGTTTAATCTCATCATTCATAGCACTTATCCATTCTTCATTATCTAGTGCAGCATTGGTAGACTTTGGTTCAAACTCACAAATTAAGCAATTTGAGTTTAAAGACTTACTTCTTGTTCTTGTACCAGCTTTATTATCTCCTATGATCTGGTCCTCTAGATGTTTCCTTCTTATATATCTTGCAAGTATAGGTACAAATATTTGTATATCAACTTGATCTTCATTACCTTGCACATTATCTTGATCATTATCCTACCATTGGTAACAACATTCTGACTGTCGGTTGCAACATTCTGTTGATATGGATTTAAGCACTATTGCTCAGGTAGAGTTGTGGGTCCTTCATAGTATACAAATTTATTGTAGTGTTCTGGTTCTTTTGTGCTTTCTAGCTCATTCTTTTCTACAAATTCATCAATCTTCACATTTGCACTTTCAACTATTTTGTTAGAAGCCTTGATTAGACATTGAAAAGCTTTTCTTTTGGTAGAATACCCCAGAAAAATACCTTCATCACTTTTGGCATCAATCTTTCCATTTCTATCATCTTTTAAGACATAACATTGACTTCCAAATATTTTGAAGTAACTTACATTGGGTGTTTTACCATACCATAGCTCATAAGGAGTCTTCTTTGAGTCCTTTTTGAATTGTACTCTGTTATGTGTATAGACAGCAGTGCTGATATCTTCCCTCCAGAATATTTGTGTGATGTCCTTCTCTATCATCAATGTTCTTTCATAGTCAACTATTGGTTTGTTCCCTCTCTCAGCAATCCCATTTTGTTGTAGTGTTCTTGGTGCAAAAACCTATCTTTTTATACCATGCTCATTACAGAAATTAGTGAATTCATTTGATATAAATTCTCCTCCTCTATCTGATCTCAAACATTTCAGATCCTTACCACTTTGTTTCTCTACCATAGCCTTATA
>MU225456.1:533246-549256 GCA_018584345.1 Thuja plicata | reverse complement strand
ATGCCTATAACAAGTTGCCAGCTTTGCATACAGAGGTGATGGGGTATCTTGCTATCTTAAACCCCTATTTTACCAAGTGGTCCACCAGGGTACAATTGTTTGAGAAGCTTGCATCTTTACAAGCCCTAAGGTTAGATTGCTAGAGATAGTGACAGAGGTGGAAGATGAGATCAAAAGGGTCGATATTGCTCTCTCATTCTTTAAAGGAAAATTGAATCAAATAGAGGTTAAGTTAAGCCTCTTTTCTACTAATTTTAATAGATTTGTTCCTTCCTTAAGGGGAGATGATGATCAATTAAAAGCCTTAGATGTCTGGAGGAATGAATTTGACAACAAAATGCCTAGTGATGAGGCATTTATTTTAGGGTCAGATGTTGATATTGAAGGATTCAATAAGCTCTTGGATGAATATTTCAAGGCATAAACTGATATCAATAAGTTTCTAGTTGATGTTAAGAACATCACTGATGTCAGATGGGATAGGCAAAAGACACAAGTATAGGGTACTCAAGATTTCAAGTGGCCAACCAATGATGAAGTGAAAGCATGGGAATTGATGACCATGCCCAAAAGAAGGAAGCCAGCAATTGAGGAAGAAGTCTTGGATGATGAGTAAAGGTGAACACTTGGCACCTCACTATTAAAGATAAGGAAGTTAGTTATTACTAAAGGAAAGTGTAGGTGAGTATATAAGCATGGTCATCCAGACTCGACATAAATACTACCAGCTACTATGTATACTATCAGAATGAAGTTGCCAGATTGGGTGAAGAACAAAGAATATCTGATTTCATCTCTTGACTAGGTCGTTCCACCACTTCTTCTCTCTCTCTTTTTGTCTTTTCTGTAGTTTTAGGGTTAGGTTTTCTGAGACCATCCAAAGCTTGTTGCATCCTAAAAGAAAAGTATTCCAAGATGGTTAGGACCCTATAAATAGGAAAAAGTTTTATTTTGTAAAGAGGATGAAATATATTGCAAAATCATACTTTCTCAATTGGTGTCTGTGTTTTCAAGCTTCAAAGCTTTTCATGTATGAAAGAAGGATCACATTGATAAAATACGGTGCAATTTTACTCTTCTCTATTGTTGTCTCTCTATTTCCTGTGTATTCTTTTTATGCTTAAGGTTGTAAGGCAGTTTGAAGCATTTTGGTTACAAGGTAATGATTTAATTACTTACAGGTTTCTTTCATGTAAAGAACTAAGTTTTGTGAGTGGTTTTAGGAAGCATATCAGTATTGAAAGATTTGATACAGTATTTTAGAGGTAACTAGATAATTTGTAAGGTAGTTTATCTGAATTGCATGTAGGTTGTAAGGCAGCTTACATTGTTTTGTTTATGTGATATTTGGGCTTATTGACTTTGGAACCTAAAGGATAGGCACTGATCTAGCTCTTAGTCTGATAATATATCATCATCCAAGTTTTCAAAACTATTCAAAATTATTTCAATTAAAACACTTTTGTTACTAAGAACAAACAAACTGAACTCAGTAAGGACTCATGTCAGCCAGACGGTGTCCATTTTAGTGATTCCTTGAAGAGTTAATCATCAGGTTATCCCTCCTAAAATCAAAAGGAAGAAGGATGAAAATCCTTGTATCACTGATTTATGCTATATTTACAATCATGGTTTGTATGGTTAAGTTTTACATTTGGTTACGCTTGGTCATTTGCAAGGTGTTTCACAAGTTGGTTTAACAAAGATACATAGCAAATCAGTGTCCACTCTTATATATACTGTGTAGTCAGTAATCATAAAGAGGTAAAACCTACCTAAGTATTTGTGGAGCTCAAAAATGAAGAAGGATCTTATCCAATCCTTAGCAATTAGGCTTTGCTTGTATCTGAATCAGTATTAGAAGGCATAATGTTCAAGTAGTTATTTCAAGCACTGTGATTTATACAAGAAAAATCCCTAACAGTAACAATAATAATCATAATCATGGTTATTCAAATAACAATAATCATAACAATAATTATTCAAATAACAGGTCTAATTTTAGGCCATCATACAATAAGAATAATTATTATTATTATTATTACAATAATCAACAAAATAGAAAACCACATTGTACTTATTGTGGTAAAGATGGTCACTTAAATTTCATGTTTGTTTTAAAAATAAAAATGATAAGAATCCTATCAATAACAATAATCAAAATAACTTCAAATCTCAAGGTAATCAATCTCATCATGTTTTTACTACTTGTTATAAAGCTTCTCATGTGTTAGAATGGATTATTGATAGTGGCACTTCTCATAATGTTACATCTCATAGAGAAGTATTTGATTCTTTGCAACCTGATACTACTAATATTCCTATTCAATTAGCTAATGATCATAGTTGCAAAGTTGATAGTTTTGGTGATATTAATATTCCAAATGAAAAGTTACACAATGTTCTTTATGTTCCTGAATTGAAGTCTAATCTTATTTCAGTTGCTCAATTATGTCAAGATTACAAAGTTGAATTTCATAAGGATATGTGCTATATTATTGATCCTAACACTGATCATGTTCTTTCTAATGCTAAGATGGATCATGATAACTTGTTTAAAATTTAACATTTTGCCTCTTCAAGGTACTCTTTGAAAGTTAATATTGATTTCAATGTATGGCATGAAAGGCTTGGCCATTTTAATTCTAATTATATTACTTTGATGCAAAAATCTAACATGGTTGAAGGTTTACCTCATATTGTTCCATCTAAAATTACATACACAGGGTGCATGAGTGGCAAAATGAAAAGGGAGCCCTTTCCTCATGGTACTTCATGGAGGGAATCTCATAAGTTACATCTTAGTCATAGTGGTCTTTTAGGTCCAATGGAGGACATATCCATACAAGGTTCAAAGTATGCTCTAACCTTTGTGGATTATTTTACTAGAAGAATTTAGATTTATTTTTTGCATACTAAAGATCAAGTACTTGACACATTTTCTAAATTTCATATGTTTGTGGAAAGGCAATCTGGTTCTAAACTTAAAATACTTAGAATAGATAATGGTACTGAATATGTTAATAAATCTTTTCATTCTTACTGAAGATCTTTTGGTATAAAACATCAGCTTACCATTCCTTATACACTGCAACAAAATGGTGTGGCGGAAATGAAGCATAGAACTATTGTGGAAATGGCTAGATGTATGTTACATGCTAAAGATATGCATTACAAGTTTTGGGCTGAATCAATGGTTTGTGTCACTTATATTCTTAATAGAACTCCTACTAAAGCTTTGCAAAATATAACTCCCAAGGAAGCTTGGTCCGATAGGAAACCAAATTTACAACATTTGAAATTTTTTTGATCTATTACTTATGTTCACACACCTAAACAAAAAAGGCATAAACTTGATTCTAAATATTCTTCCTTTACTTTTGTTGGATATGATGAATGTACTAAAGGTTATAGAGTTTATGATCCTATTACTAACAAGGTACATATTGCAAGAGATGTTATTGTAGAAAATGAAGTTCATGATTGTTCCATGGTCAAAGATGATGAATTTAAAGGCAGTATTATTGATCTCTTGGAGGACCACCCTCCTATTATAAACCCTACTCCTAATGCACCTATTTCTATTCCTACTAGTATTAAAAAAGATGATGATGATGATGATGATGCTGATGATGGTGATGATGATGATGATGATGATGATGATGATGATGATGATCATGGTAAGAATTTTTCTACTCCTCCTAGTGATAATTTTTCTCATGAAAGTGATAATGTTGGCCATGATGATAATGATAGTGATGGTGAAAATGATGAATTTACTCCTCATAGTGATATTTCCATTACTTCTAAGAGAAATCCTAAATGGTTCAAAATTTTACTTAATGAAGGTGATGATTACATTACTAGAATGGGTGGACTTAAACCTAGAAGACTTAATTATTATAACTATGCTTTAATGTCTTCTCTTATGCATTCTAAAGATCCTCAAACTTTTTCTCAAGCTAAAAATCAACCCCATTCGCAAAATGTTATGAAAGATGAATATGATAGTTTAATTTATAATAATACTTGGGATTTAGTTACTTTACCTCATGGAAACAATATAGTTTCATGTAAATGGTTATATAAAACTAAGTTGAATGAAAATTATGAAATTAGTAAGTTTAAAGCTAGACTAGTAGCAAGAGGTTTGTCCCAAGTTGAAGGAATAGATTATAATGAGACCTTTGCTCATGCTGCAAAAATGCCTACTATTAAAGTTGTTCTTTCTTTAGCTACTAAAATGAATTGGCATATTCACCAAATGGATGTTAAATGTGCTTTTTTAAATGGTGATTTGCATGAAGAAATCTATATGTCTCAGCCTCCTGGTTTTATTGAAGAAGGTAATGAACATCTTGTATGTAAACTAAAGAAATCTATCTATGGTTTAAAACAATCTCCTAGAGAATGGTATTCTAAAATTAATGCTTTATTTATTTCTCAAGGTTTTTCCAAAAGTAAAAATGATCCTAACTTGTATATCAAGCATAGTGAAAATGAAATTATTACTATGGATGAACAGAGCTAGCAGGTAGGTATGTCTCAAGACCTTAAGGATAGGGAGACTACTCTTTTGGTCAAAACTCATAACATCATTTATAAAGAGGAAGTGTACTAGAGACAAAGGTCAAGGTCACTTTGGATGAAGGCTGGAGATAAGAACACCAGGTTCTTCCATTTGTCTACTTCCAAATATAGAGCTTCCAATAGAATCTCCAAACTCTGGTTAGTTTCTCGACTGGTTAGCAATGATAAAGATATTTCTTTGGCTATGGTTGACTTTTTTTCCTCCCTTCTCTCCAAAGATCAGTTGCTTTCCTTGGGAAATCAAGCCCTACTTCTTGATTTTTTCTCTTCCTTAGTGGATGAAGCTACTAATAAGTTTTTGACTTCCATTCCTTCCTTTGAGGAAATCAAGTTAGTTGCTTTGTATTTTGACGGGGATAAGTCCCCGAGCCCAAATGGGTTTCTTGTGTTCTTCTTTCATAAATTTGGCACATAGTGGGAATGTATATCTGTAATGTCATTAAATAATTCTTTGGGTCAAGAACTATGCTTAAAGAAATTAATACTACTTTCATAGCCTTGATCCCTAAATCTCTCAGTGTTGATTCAGTTGATTCCTTTAGGCTGATTAGTTTATATAAATCGGTGTATAAAATTCTCTCTAAGGTTTTTACTCTTAGAATGCTGGCTATCCTTCCCCATATCATTTCTCCCCAACAAAGTGGTTTTGTTCTAGGTAGGAAAATTTTGAATTTCATTATGAAGGTTCACAAGGTATTTCATTCTACCCATTCCTCTTCTAACCATGGTTTCTAACTGAACCTTGATCTCTCGAAGGCTTATGACCGGGTGGATTGGGAATTTCTGATTAAGATTCTCCAATCCTTTGGATTCTTTGATAAATTTTTGCGTCTTGTATCCTAGCTTATTATTACTTTGATGGTTGCAATTATTATGAATGGCTCCTCTTCCTATTTCTTTGAGCCTTCCAGGGGGCTCCGTCAAGGTGATCCTTTGTCCCCCGTTCTTTTCTCTATTATGGCGGAGGGTCTTGGTTGATATTTTCATAAATTGGCTTTAGATGGTTCTTTAAATGGCCTCATTTCTTCCTCTGCCTCTAGGCCTTGCTCCCACAATCAATTTATAGACAATACAGTTATTATGGGGTCTTCTACTATCCAAGAGGCTAGAAGGATCAAACAGGCTCTTTGTATTTATTCTCTAGCTACAGGTCAAATTGTTAATTGGAATAAGAGATCTCTGTATTTTATAAATATGCTAGAGAAAAGACAAAACATAGTTGCTAGAATTATTGGGTGTGAAATTGGGTCCTTGCCTACAACCTACCTTGGTCTCCAATTGGGATTGAAACCTCTTGACTCCTTTTGGGTAGGTATTGTGGATGTATTTAATAGGAATTTGGTGGGTTGGAAGGGAGCTCTTCTAAGTCAAGCAGGAAAACTCCAACTTCTGAAAGATTCTTTGCAGAGTCTCTCCATATATGCAATGAGTCTGTTTAAAATCCCTGGAAAAATTGTAGGTGTGATTGAATCAATTTTGAGAAATTTTCTTTGGTCTGGAGTGAAAGATAGAAAGAGACTAGCTCTTGTGGCTTGGGAGTACAAGGTTTGTACTCTGTAGAAGTAGGGAGGGTTGGGGATTCGGCCTCTAAGGGTTATTAACCAGGCTCTTCTAGCTAAGAAGATATGGCGTATCTATGGTGAGAAAAAAGAATGGAGTGATATTATTCACAACAAATATCTCTTCTTGTTCACTCATATATTGGACTTCATGGTGTCTAATGTGAAGGTGTAGGGCTCTTTTATTTAGAACTATATCTAGAAAGCTAAGGAGATGACTTTTAAGGCTGTTAAGTGGCTTTTGGGTACTGGCAAGAGAATTATGTTCTCGGAGGATTGTTGGGTCAAAGATTTTCCTCTAAATTGCATTTCTATTGTTCATCCTTTTATTGAAATATGTAAACAGAGATTTGGCCCGTGGGCCAAAGATTACTAGGAGAACTAGACTTGGGTTGATCTTTCTGAAGTAGATTTTTTGCTTAAACCACCGATGGGTATGTGCAACATGATGGGGGACCAAAAAGGTGCCAAATACCTTTTTTGCCCCCATCCGCGCATAGAGCGCACACCCTATGGCTTGGAGTACCCAAGACATAGGGTGCATGCACTATAGCCTGCACCACCCTATGGTTTGGGAAATTTATACCATAGGGCATGCGCCCTATAGGGCGTGCACCCTAATTTGTTTCATAAAGTGTTTGGGCAGCCACTTTTTGGCTTATTTTTCTTCTTCAAAGTTGTAGCTTGCTATTTTTCTCTTCATAACAGTGCATACACGATTCATTGTGAGGTTTTATCCATCAAAGTGAAGCAAAAAATGGCTCCACAACATCAACAAGTTTGAACCGGAAGAAGAGGTAAGGGATTCAACAACCATGAATGCTATTTGTTTTGAGATTTAGGTTTAATTTTTAGTTTTTCTTCAAATTTGATTGTGAAAGTCTCTTGTGTTAAATTTTATGTTTAATTAGAGTTTTAAAATAGATTTTCTTTTAATTGCTAGGAAGGAATGATATCCCCACAAAAAATCCTCAACCAAACCCTTCATCTTCTCCCCATGAACAAATGGATGTTGAAAATAACCATGAAAATGAACCCCAACTACCCTCACCAATTGAGAAACCTCCTCTTGGAACACATGAAAACTTGATAAACCAAATAGAAAAGGGGAAAACTGAAATAGAATCTTTAATTAGGAGGTTAAAAGATTCTATTGGTACAAATCCTAGAAGGGCAACCCTTTCAAAATCATTAGAATTGATCTTGACCCACGTAGGTTCAGTTAGTGGGAAACTAAATTTATGGCACGACAAAAGAGAAGAACAAAAACAATATTATCCAAATAAATTATCATACAAGGACATAAAAAAAAAATCACAAAAGCCGACATTTGCAAATTCTTTAAAAAGCTAGGGGAAATTGAAACTCTTAAACCCACAACAAGGAGGATCCCAATTCATTGGTGCTTGAATGAAGATATAAAAACAAATTTTTGTGACAGATGGTGGATGGTCTTTAATTCCCCTCCATGTAAAAATCATGAGGTTCCTATCTATTTCTTGAGGAAACTCTATTGTTCCAAATTATTTTGACTTTTTAGAGTCTTAGGGTAGAGGTGGGGGGTCATCATTTGATAGACCTATGGCACGTTGTGACCCTAATGCACCTAGGTTTCCCAGTGGCAAGACACAGGTGGATCATGTTAGTATTCCTTCAAATGTGAAGCAACACATGGAGGTGGACACACTAGGCACGATTAGTGCTCTGACACAGACTCTCATTCAGTGCGCCACTCCTCTAGTCGAGGGTGACCATGGTCAGTCTGCGAGGGGTCATCTTTGTCATTCTTGTTGATCCTTGTCTACATTTGGTACTACCAAGAGAGAGGAAGAGGATGATGGAATGATGCCTGATGATTTTCTCAATACAACATTTGGCATTGATACACAGGTAAATATTTGGAAGCTCATTAAATTTATTTGATCATATTTCATTTTTAAATGAATGAATTTAATTAAATTAGTAACTATTGTTTATGATGAAAATTCAGGGAGTGTCGGTGATAGTGGGAATGATCACCTAGACCCTTTATACACTACCACATCAACTCCACAAGTATGTATCGAATAAAACATTTTTTAAAATATACATTTGATTATTCTATAATTATATGGATGTTTGTCTCATAACTTACTGTGCATGTACATTAGCTCACTATTAAGCCATCGACGTTGATTGTAAACAGCGAAGGGCCTCAATCACATTTTTTTGAGGTATGTTTATTTGCATGTTAATTTGATTTACTTGATTATATTTAATTAATAAGGGTATGTGAATAATCATGGTATGCCAAAAACTGGCAATGTAAAAGAGAAGTCCTGATTGATAGACTGATTGAAAAATATCTATAACTTTCAAATGGTATAACATTTTTTAAATATGAAACATGTGTCGCATTTTATGCTTCACCTACTATAAGAAAAAAATAAAAATTTCAATTTGATTAAATTTAGACTAAGTTAAGGTGGTCAGACATAGGAGTTTTTATATTTTGAAAAAGTTGTATAAGAAAAATCATAATTAATTATTTACATGGAAAAAAATTACAAAAAATATGCGTCACATCCCTACATGAGTCTACTACTTATATATAGAATCTAGTAAAAAAAATATTATGATTTGATTGTGTTTAAGGTGGTTAGGCATACACCCACTTCTTATCTTTTTAGTCCTCATTGATATTTTGATTGAAAAATAGCTATAGCTTTCAAATAGTATAATATTTTTGAAATCCTAAACATGATTCACATTCTTTTCTTTTCCTACTTCCATAAAAAAATTTAAAAATTTCAATTTGATGAAGTTTAGAGTAAGTTAAGGTGGTCAGACATGAAATTTTTTATATTCATGAAAAGTTGTAGTAGAAAAATCATAATTAATTATTTACTTAGAAAAAAATTACAAAAAATATGCATCACATCCATAGATGATCCTACTACTTATATCTATAATCTTGTAAAAAAATATTATCATTTTATTGTGTTTAAGGTGGTCAGACATACACCTACTTCTTATCTTTTTCCAGATATTTTCATACTACTGCATATAAATTTGAAATTTCACCATATAGAATATTTTTTAAAAACAAATGGCTTGTAGAAAAGAAACTAAATTCAATTTTCTAGAGATTCCCTTCTTACACATATTTTATATAAGATTGATAACTTGTTCAAATTTTCAACTTTCCTAAACCTGATTTTCTGAATTTTCATTGCCACTTAAGGGCCTGGTTTGGCATACCGTGATCCTGCACATACCCATAAATGAATGAATGAATAACTAAATTAGTAGACAAATTATGATCAAAATCTAGAGTCAGATTTGTCATGACAATGATCACATTCCTTCACCTGCCTTTGTGACGACATCATTTAGTCCACATGTATATATGTAATATAAAGGATATATGAAATATAAAATAACATTCATTGTTGTGAAAGAAAGACAATAGAAAATGTGAGACCATTCTCTCATATAAATTTAGAAAAAGAATTAAGAAAGAGTAAAAAAATAACTTGTGTATTTATTATGAAGTTGTCATCTAAAAAAATTTGATTCATGTGTTAAATGCAACATTAAATAGTGTTCATTCATATGAAGGAAAGGCAATAGAATCTTGTAAAAATTGGGGAAAATAGATAACAAACCGTTCTAATGAAACTCTATGTATGTAGAGGAATGTTACCAAAAAATTGGTAGAAACTTGATGAAGAAAAAGGTTGCAAATTTAATTAAATTTTTTTTTATCTAGCTATGTAGAAAACAGAGAAAATTTGTCATATGTTGCAGTCTTGACTCCTAGGAAAATTTTGGGAGGCGGCACATAAGATTACCGAAACAAAAATCTATGAGTTTTTTTAAACTTCCATAATTATGTCGTGAATTTTCTGGTATTAAATACTGTGAAAAATAGGCTATAGTATAACTATTGTGTAATCTGCAAAACAAAATTGAAGTCATATTAAACTAGTAGAAGGTTGTAGTGGTGCAATGTCACAATCAGATTTTTAGTGAAAATTCGCTAATGAATATTGCAAAAATAAACATAAATATGAAGTGAACCTAGAATTTGTTGTGTAATTTAGTCTATTGTCTATTACAATAAAGTAAAAAAAAATGTCTCTAATAATGTACTTAATGAAATCCCTTTAAAGTGTATGTTAATGTGTGTAATATCCACCTTAGAATGTTGTATTGTGTGGATAGAATGTGTACTATATACAGAATAATTTTTGAAACAAATGTAATGAAGGTGTATCTTGTGTCTTTTGAACATTCTAAACATTTGAGAGTCAGAGAATTGTCGAGGGCTCTGCAAGCGATGGAGAGATGATCGTGTTGAGGGCTCTTCAAGCAAGTTCTGACCGCATGGTTTCTACTCCTCTCCCTACTTTTCCCTCCCTCGGTCCCTGTGTGTGGTGTCATTTTGATGTTTCCTTCTTGGGTGTCTGTTTACCCTAGGTTTTTTTGTTGTTTCTTTGCAGTTTGTATTTTTTTTGTTCCCGCTCTTGTCTTGTGTGTTCGTCTTTTGGGTGTCATTTAGGGCTCGGTCTCTTCTATCCCTAGGTGTGTGGTGATCTTATGGCCAATGATGGTATCAACCCGTTCCCTAAGATTATTAATCATGGTGAGAAATCATCCCCGAAGATTGGTAATCATGCGAAGGCAGGGTAGGAAGATCTTGATTCTAAAAATGATGAAGAATAGGGTGCTCGTGACTCCAGCAACAAGCCTTCATCTAAATCAGTCGTCGCAGATGGATCATTAGCCATTTGACCAAATTCTGCATATTTTGAGAGTATATCAATTGTTGACAATGTGGGAAGCAGAAGTGAACAACCCAACACCAATGGAGATCGACAAAGTCTTGGAGCTGACCCATGTAGTCCTTGCAAACCTGATGGAGGAAAAGGTAAGAACCCTAATCTTACTGGAAATACTCTTTCTCTGTCGCATAATGAGGACATGTTGAAGGAAATAAAGGATGAACAAACTAGGTTAAAGAACATTGCAATCTTTTTTGTTTGCATGGATGTTTAATTCCTTCCTGCACGCAAATTTCTTGATGATTGGTTCAATAATGTTTGGGGAAAGAAACTTGGCATTTTGGTGAATTTTAGCAGAATGATTCAAAAAGTTTTGTTTGTGGTTTTTTTCAAAAATCATTCCATGCAAGAGAAGGTTTTAAATAAAATTTTATGGACCGTAGGATAGACCATGTTTAGGGAACTACCGTGGTCTCCTAAAGATAACCATGATAATGTAATTTGTCAGGCTTCCCCATTCTGGGTCAAGCTAAAAGGTGTGCAACCAGAATTCTAGTCTTTCATACCTCATTTGTTGAAGCCTCTAGGCTTAGTTCTTCAAGTCGAGGATACAAGGGCAACCCTCCCTCACTTAAATGCCCGCATTCTATTGGCACCTGCTCCTGGGGTTAACTTCCTCGACACCATCTCCCTGAACTTTGATGGAGATATCTTCCAATGGGAAATATCTAGGCTTGAAATATTGGAGCATGTTTCCATTGCAAACTTAATGGACATACTAAGAAAGATTGTCCCATGCTTAAAAATATCCAGAAAAGTTTTCACCATGGAAACAAGGAAGGCAATCAGGAAACTCCTATTAATAAGGATATTATTGATACTCATGCTGACACTTTTTTTTACCTTGAATAACCCTTTGTTTGATCAAGAATATGAGGTTAGACATGCAGGTTCACACTCCTCTATCCCCAATAAACATAATTCTTCTATTCCCCAGTATATCCCAGTGCCTAGAGAAAAGGTGAATGAAGATAACTCCATTAAAAAGAATGCCCAACAGATAGCCCTGTCCAAAATCAATGCAGAGGCCAGTAAGATTAAAAAGAACCAGCAGCCCAAGACATGCCTAGGACAAAAGGATGCCTCTGATATATCCATGCTTTCCATTTCTATAAAGGATAAATTTGTAGAGGAAATTCATAACTCTGAAAAATAGGGAAATGAGGAGAGCTTTACTGAAGTCATCTCAAAAAAGAAACAAAGGAAAACCTATGAAAGGAACAATACCCTCAAAAAAAATGATAGAAATAATAAAGTTAAGGGAAATGATATCCCTAAATGCTTTACCAGACTATGGAGAAACACAACACCCCTAATTGGTTTATGATGAAGTTACAAATTCACAGTTAGAATGTTAGAGTTATGGAAATGCCAGATAGAAAGTATATCATTAGAGGATGGTGTAATAACCTCCCAAGTAAAGACATAATTTGTTTGCAAGAAATTAAAGTTAATGGATATCAAGCCTTTAATGTCCTCAAAATGGTTTGGGATAGATCCAAATGTCTATACTCTAATCATGAAAGAGGAAGGGGGGGCTTGCAACTCTTATAAACCCTATCTCGAGTGACAAGCTCTTGGAACATGGGATTTCACCCTGCAACAGGGCTCTTTGGATCACCCTCAATAGTCAAGGTAAAACTATAGGGGTATGCAATATATATGCCCCTAATGACTATAGGGATAGAGCTAAGCTCTGGGACTGGTTGACATCAAACCACCCTAAGGCTGCCTGGACTTTTGTTGGGGATTTTAACATGATTGAGTCTCCTTGTGACAAAGCCGGAGGAGATAAATTTGACTGGAAGGGAAATGAGTACTTCTTCTGGGCCAGATTCAACAGGCAGTTTGCTATCCATGACCCTATGGAAGGACTTAAGGGCACTAGCAATGGAATCTGGTTTACTTGGTGCAACAATCAGAGCAGCAGAGCCAAAATCTATTGTGGGCTTGACTTAATATATGTTAATTTTCTTGATATTGGTCTTTCCCATACTCAAGGGAAATACCCTACTTGTGTCTCCCCTGCTAGTATGTTTGACCACTCCCCCATTAGTGCTTGTATCACTCTCAATTTCAGTAACAGCCAAACCAAGGCTGGACCCAAGAGATAACTCTTTAAACTCAATTCATCCCTCCTTGGCAATTCAAACCACTTGGGAACTCTGAGGATGGTCACTGTCCTCTCTAAATTCAAATCTTTTGGATCTTTTCCTATCACTACTTGGAACAATATTGTTGAGTCCTAGAGAATTATAGCACAAACAATTGGCACTAAGGAGGTTATAGACAGAAACACTAAAGAAAAGGAACTCAACATCAGACTTATTAATATTGAAAAGGAGTTATAAGATAAGAGAGATAATGTGGACCTAGAGAAAGACCTGATTGAGACTAAGGGGTAGCTTAGAAATATCCATGAGTACAAGATCCAGGGTCAAAGGATTAGAGCCAAGGCCAATTAGATCAAAGAAGGTGACAGAGGCACTAAATACTTCTTCAACATTATTAGAGCTAAGCATACCAGAGAGGCTATAAATAGTATCTAGACAGAAGATGGAATTACCAGTGATAATAATTCTATCATGAATACATTTGTGGAGTTCTACAAAAGTCTCTTTAGCTCCGAACACAATGAAGGTAAATTCCTATGTATGGCACAATGCACTAGTGTCATCCCTAAGAAGATCACCAAATATTAGTATTGCAAACTGAACAAAGATATCTCTATTCAAGAAATAGAAGAAGCCATTGGGGCCTTGGCAAATGGGAAATCCCCCGGTATTGATGGGTTACCTGCAGAATTCTATAAAGCCAATAAAGATTGGATCTCAATTGAACTGTTTGACCTATACAAATATTCTTTTGATAGTGGGACACTGGGAAGCAATGTCAACAAAGGACTAATAAAACTCCTTCCTAAAGAAGGTGACAAGAACCAAACTTGTAATTTTTATTCATTCAATGCTCGTCTTAACCCTATTTTAGAATGTAGATAGTTCATAATACTCATTATAACACTTTCTAGTGTTCACAAAGTACAAAATATAAGCTTTTTGACAGTGTCTATCAGAAACCATTATAGAGCATCTAAGCACTTAAAAGCTAAGTCTGGTAGCATATCAGTCTGAAACTACACGAGAATTACAAAATCAAAGTATCAGTAATGAGAGTTTAAAATAAAGTCTTAGATCTTGGGTCATCATGCATCCCATGATAAAAATATTGTTGGAAATAAGTCATCCCATCGAAAGATGATGTGTTCCTAAGGAGCTTAGTAGCTTAGTGATAACTGTTAGAGTAGTCATAGTTAGCTAATAATTAAATGATTTAATTATTAGCCTATTATACTCTTTAGTGCTTAAGTTTCACTTAGGCAGCGCTTTATAATTCTTTAGGGTTTTAGCCTTTAGGGTTTCATGTTTCCTTTTATAAGGATTCACTTCTTTCATTTATGTAAGGAGATTGTATTGTAATTTCATTTTGTTAATAGAAGCTTATTTCTGTCAAGATGATTTTCCTGTCTCTGGCCTATTGGCCGCCATAGCTGCTTCTTTCTCTTCTGTCTTGCTTCTTCTCGTGACAGTGTTTGCATGCAGGTTTCTTGGGAAGATTTGCAGTTCAGCAAATCTATCATGGTATCAGAGCTTCCCTGCTGGTGGCTGTTCGAGTTTTATTGAAGCATTCAAGGGTTTGAAGGTTTCACAGCTTTTTCAGGCTTCTTTTAGTGGTTCTGGGGGGTCTCTATTTTTGGAGGCATTTTGGGCCCAAACGGACACTTCCATTGCGTCCAGAAGGCCCAAAAACCTTAGAATCCATATAAAGCTTGTCCGTTTTGGACACCAGGGCATCTGGTGATTTTTTTTCGGCCTCCCAGGGCCGTACGGGCACGGAAACCGAGAAAAAAATTGAAAAAAACTATTTTTTTAGGGTTTTTTGCTTGGTTTATGTGCGCGCGGTGTTTTAAGGATCGCGCTGCCGCCGCACCACCGCGGCCCGGCCCCCGACTGCGCCTTTGCCGCCGCCCCCGGGCTCCGCCCTCTGGCCGCTCTTCATCGCAACCCCGGGCTCCGCCGCCCCCCGCGCCCGCAACCGACGCCTGTCTGCTGCGTGGCCCCCCACCGCCGCCTCCCATCTGCGGCCCCTCGGCGCCGCTCCGCGGCCCCTCCTTGCCGGCGGCACTACTCTCTGCACCGCCCCTGTGGCACCAGGCGTCAGCCCGGCCACCGCTCCGCCAGTGGCAGGCTTTTTTCATAGCCCCCGCGGGTAGTTCAGCAGTGCGCCCGATCATATGGATGACCAAGGGCTGTGGTTTAGCCCCCTGCACGCCATGCACCCAGGGGCCCATTTTTTTTAGCCCCAGGGGCTTAGTTTTTGCCTTTTGGGGCCCTTTTGACCTACCTAGGCATTTTTTGCTCTATCTTGAGCATCCGGGGGTCTTTTTCTGACTTCCATATACCATCGGAAAGCTCTTTCCAAGCACTTTTCGATGATGGAGGTTAGGGTTTTGGGTTTTTCCATTTTGACAGTGATTTTTTCTATTGAAGTCTGATGTCTCTTTTTGCCTTTCGGGAGTCATATCTGGCTCATCCGGACTCCGTTTTTGGCAAACGAGATATCGTCGGAAAGCTGGTTCAGTGTGCTATTCAGTGGCAGAGGTTATTTTTTTAGATTCTACTACAGGTTTTCACTCCTCCGCATTTGGCAGTTTATGCCCTCTGGTGGATTGCTTGGTTCTACAGGTCCTGGGATCTCTTCTTCTGAGTTCATAGCTCACTCTTCTTTCTGAATTTTGAGCTTGTATGCTCTTCTGTTGCATTTTGTTCTGTAAACACACTGAGATAAAGTGCCTTCTTCTACTTTTTTGGGATCTTGTACACCTTGTTCAGTTTTTGTACTCGCACTGTATTATAAAGTGCCATGGGGGGTTATGATGTTTATGCCGCTTTAGGCGCATCCACCTTTGTCAAGTGAGCGTACCTTCCACGACATTAGCCCATGTTGTGTGTCTGTGACACCACCCTTTATCCTGTGT
>MU225456.1:519796-532900 GCA_018584345.1 Thuja plicata | reverse complement strand
CTAATAATTAAATGATTTAATTATTAGCCTATTATACTCTTTAGTGCTTAAGTTTCACTTAGGCAGCGCTTTATAATTCTTTAGGGTTTTAGCCTTTAGGGTTTCGTGTTTCCTTTTATAAGGATTCACTTCTTTCATTTATGTAAGGAGATTGTATTGTAATTTCATTTTGTTAATAGAAGCTTATTTCTGTCAAGATGATTTTCCTGTCTCTGGCCTATTGGCCGCCATAGCTGCTTCTTTCTCTTCTGTCTTGCTTCTTCTCGTGACAGTATTTGCATGCAGGTTTCTTGGGAAGATTTGCAGTTCAGCAAATCTATCAATAACGTACTCCATCCAATTGAAAGTTTTAAGTTTTAAGTTTTTGTTCTACCTGGTCTATGATATCAAATATTTCATTTATAAGAATAAATGGACTTAACCTCAACTCAAAAAAAACTACAAGATTCTAACTCTTTATATAGAGACGTATTTTTAAAATCAAGAGGTACTGACATAATATTGTTGCAAAGGAAGGAGAGAGATCTTCTTACATGCCTAATTCAAGAGTTTTTGTATAGCTAGATCAATGTCTAGAATCATGTAGCTATCACCCCATTCAAGTTCCCTACGAAATATCAGTGGCTTGCCTTCTAACCATTTTAATGGTGGTTAGTTGTCTCTTTGCTCATGTTTTGGTAAGTTTAGATGCCCAACAAAACCTATTATGTACAAGATTTATGATCCCTTCAAACAAACTTATTTTAATCAGAACAAATTGACACATTTTGTATTTTCACCTGGCTTCTTCCACATACTCTCTTCAACATTATAGATAGAAGAATTCAGAGGGTCTTTTACTTCTTTTTTTTCTGTTGGCAGTAGGTGGTGCATGTGGATATGGAGCACTAGTGAAAAAAACCATGTTTTATTCAAGAATACCAGCAGTGGGTCCATCTCTCTTTGTTGAAGGAAGAGGTTGTGGAGCTTGCTACCAGGTATATAACTGATGTAGATTTAGCATTTACTTATCATTTTTCTCTATGATGTACACACTAGTGTAATCCACAATAGAGTACAACTTTAAAAAACCAACTTTAAAATACCCAGCTGGTTGTTTAAGTGGGTATTAAAGTTAAGATTTGATATGGTAGAGGAGTATCTAATAAATGAAAAAATACAGGTAAATTGCAAGAGTGGAATATGTTTGCAAACTCCTATGAATGTGGTTATTACTGATGAATGTGGCGGATGAAACAAAATGCATTTTGATCTTAGTGGCAATGCCTTTTCCAGCATGGCATATCTTGATAATGATACGGAGCTTGTCAATGAAGATCTTGTGGATATCTCCTTCAGAAGGTACAAACTTTCATATCACATAGTTTAGTTTTCTAGAGGCTATATTGATGAGATGGCTTATGGTTACAAAGGGTACCTTGTGATTATGAAGGAAATAACATTACCTTCAAAGTTAGTCTAGATACTTCATGTGTTCTATTGATGTAGTGGATGAAACTTTTAGAGTTAACAAGGATTTTGTGTGTTCTATTGATGTAGTACTTGTGCGTGTGGTCTTTACCAGAATAGATAAAGAACTAGTAGAAACTTGGATTTTGAAATGCACTCAGTTGCCACTATCCTTGGTAGCAACTATGCGCTTGGAATATGTTATCTACAGGCATCTTGATCCAGGTTATCAATAAAAATCATACATGGATTATAATTTATTCCATCTTTTATTATATGTAAAATAAGTGTATTCAAATCCTCTATTTTTCTCACTAGTATGGTGCTTGTTCTTGGGCTTCCAAATCTCTCTGTAAATTTAAACCTCTTTCATGAAAATTTTATTCTTGTTCTTAGCAAATATGCATGTAATGAAATCAATAATTGTAGAATTTATACAAAACGGATTTGTTGAAAAGGATTTAGAAACATTCAAGCAAATGCAATTGGCTGGTGTATAGCCAAATAATACAAGCAATCAAAATCATATGATGACAATCAATGCTTTCTATGGTGCTCAACAAATAATGAACACTTATCCTACAATCTGACATCCTTAGAATGTGAGGTTCATTTGTTGGTGATTGGGTTTCTTCTTTTTTCAAAAGTTAACAGAGATGAATGTTTGTTATTGTGGAAGGCCACAGCCTTTTTTTCTTTTCACTCATGTAAATATGTTGTAATCTTCTATATCTTAGCATGGATGGATGAAAGATACTTTACTGGATTTTTATATATGAATGGATCATACTTTCTTTCATATGGATGAGATTATATATGGTTCTATGTGTGAACATGTTATGATTCTTATGATCATAGTTGTTATTCTTATGTGGATAAGATTTTTTTGAGACACGATCATAGTTATTACTCTTATAATTATATGGATTCATAAGATAAGATTTTTTTATGAGATTTTTGGTTATGATTATTCATTTGGACATACTTATTCTCATGGCTAAGTTATTCTTATGAATTGGAGAATATCATGGACTTGATATTCCTCTTATGGATCAGGGATCCATTGTTGAGCATTTGTTGGACATCATGGACTTGACATTCGTTAGACTATTGCTCTTGATATCATGGACTTGATATATTGTGGATCAGGGATCCACACTTGAGTAGTAGGAGGACATCATGGACTTGATGTCGATAGACCATTACTCTGAGAACTTGGTGAATATCATGGACTTGATATTCGTTAAGAAAATGCTCCTAACATCATGGATTTGATGTTTGAGTCATGATGACTTGTGGTTGGAAAGAATCATAGACTTGGTGCTACCTTGGATATCATGGGCTTGATATTCAAAAGAGTCAAGGTGACTCATGGATCTAGGAAATCCACAATTTTGTTTTCAAAAAACATCTTGTTGCTATTTCGACGTTAGTCACATTTGTCATCGATGAGAAAGCTATATGAATGAATAATTGATCGATGAACCCTCATTGCTATACCAACCAATGCCCTTAGTGTTGCGATGACTTTGGCATCATTTATATAGCATTGTTGTCATTATTTTTCAACTGATCGCGTCATACTGCATCGTAAATGTGACCAAGTGTGGAATGTGATGGTCGTGAAAGCCACTTACAATTCTTGACACAGACCCCTTTTTCAACCTTTTCATCACATTTTTTGATGAATCAAGACATTCATTGATTGCTTCAACAAAAAAATTTCCTTGATGATATTGGTCGATTGTTCTACATTTGAAAGTCGCAAAAACGACCTCTGTGTATCAAAAATTGAGCTAAATTTTATTAGTGAGATACTAAAACAATTTGCAATGTGCATGAAACTCAATTTATAAACCACTATAATATGATTTTACTATTAAATGGGGGACTTTCTAAAACAAGATGATTATCACCCCTTGCACAAAAAACTTGTTCTTAAGCCTAAACAAGAAGTGCAAACAAGGATTTTACACAGTCATTTTTTTAATGAAAAACATAATTGAGAAATCTAAACTTATACATCAAAAGAAACCCAATTGAGAGTTTTGCATTAAAATATAATAAGAATCCTATGAAGCTCAAAGATTTCATCATGTAAACGTGAAGATTTAGACTAAAAAAATCCCTATAGCAATATCACTCATATATGAGATTTCTCCCAGTTCTTAGATGGAGCGGAATGGGCAAATCAACTAAACTAACATTGGTATATTTAAAAAAGGATTGTATAGCAACGAGTTACATATATTTTTTTTGTATATGGGTGATTCCAAATCATGGCCACAAAAGAAAAAAGCAATATTTCTTTAATTCCAGATATGGCCTTCGATAATATGGAGTCGCTTGAATGGAATGACAAATTTAGTCACAAAGAAACTCTTGTGTCGTCTCTCTCTCTCTCTCTCTATCTCTCTCTCTCTCTAGCTACTATTTCTCTGCATATGTCCACTGGCCAAACCAATTCAAGTCTACGACTGATTACAGTTGGTGATTTGCTGGGGAAAGTTAAGTAGACCTTTCAAGCTCATGCATTCGGGAGGCCGCACAGGCATATGCAAGCATAATTTTCAGTTGTTTTAAAGGTGCATAGTTAAACTTTGGCGCCATGCTTAGATGGATCTCGTATTTCCACTATAAATTTCCCCTATGGTCACTCTCTAACTCCCATGTACCTATTCTAAGCTATTTACTCTATTTTCACCCAAATTCCTTGTAATTGTAGCTTTGTCCTTTGTAAGTATGTGCAAGCTATATATACTAAAAATGAGGGCGGTTGGAGTGGAAGTGAAAATGCGTTCCAGCTATTGACTTCAATATTTTTGCAATGATTTGATATCGTATTGTTGAAAGATTTGACAGTGCAAGATTTGATTTTTATTGTTGTAAGATTTGATTCTCATTTTCTTTGATTCTCATTTTCTTTTGTATGCAAATAGGAAATAACTTGCACAAAGTCTCTAAATCCTTATGTCCATTGTTTGATGTGAAGCACCTGTTTGTGTGACTAGTACCCAATGACCGAAAACTTGTTCAAGGAAAGCAGTTCGCTGAAAAATAGTTTCGGCGTCGAACGAGTTCGGGGTGAAATCCCCACTTATAATAGCCTATCAGCTAAATATGATTATAACTATCTTATAATTACATTATTTGATATTAATACTATTGCACCCCATCTGGTACAAATGTTAGTTTTAAATTTTTGCGAGTCGGAATGAGATTAGTTCACGGGAGTTGAATTTTGAATTTATATAGAAATAAGATATTATATACATGTGTGTGTGTGTGTGTAATTTTTATTTTTCATTTAGAAATTAACTGTTGGTATTAGAAAATAAGTGGTAATTGGTAGTTAGAATATATTTTTGAATTTTTATTGATTAAAATGTATAAAATTTGAATATAGGTATATATATTAGATAACATTGATAAATAAAGTATTATAAGATAATATTATTGTCAAAACATTGTCATTTTATTATAGTTAGATTTAAAACTATATATTAGAATTATGAATCTTGGTGTTAAAGTCAAACATGAGAATTATGTCCAACTATTAGTCATAGGATGTTTTGGCAAATCGTTATGTTAATTAAATTTTATGTAGGCACAATGATGATAATAATAAATAATAATCAACTCCTTATGTATATTTAATATGTGAGGTTAGGTTTAATGATGATCATAATAAATGATAATCAACTCCTTAGGTATATTTAATATGTGAGGTTAGGTTGTTTATTTTCCTTACTCAAAATTCGTACAATATTGAAAAGTTGCCTAAAACAAAAAATTTAAGATTTACTAGGCTAAATTATATAAAGAACTAAACATTTAGTTAGGATTTCTTAAAAAACCAAAATAAGAGTGGTTTCTTAATGCTAAATAAACACCTATTTTTATCCAATTTTCTTCTTGTCATAATATTTTTTTGCCTAGTTAGAAACTAGTTTTTACAAACTCAAAAGCATGACAATAGAATTATGATGTTGCATTATATCAAAGGAGCTAAGATAACCTTGATTCCTCCCCTAATTCTAGATGGTGCATGGTACATAGCTAACAAATAATATGGTGTATTATACTCATTGTTTCTATTAAATTTTAATTAGTTTTAAAAATTTGAATTAGTAATTTATATAAATATTGTTTGGAATGTTCTAAATACACTTCAAGATCTTAGGTATGTATTTACATCTTACTTATTTGTTAATTCATGTCATTTAGACAATTTTATTACACCTTAGTTAATATTAATTTTTTGCATTATCTTTCAATTTGTTTTGAAATTGTATTTAATATTTGACGTTAAACTTTTTATTTCTACTATTATTACCAAATGATATTTTCATTTCATGGTTTTGAATTTATCTTAAGATTGAAATGACTTTATTAAAAGTATTACAACTCAAGATTAGAGTGATGTTACTTCAACTATAGAATCTCATCCCCTTTTCCCTACCTTCAATTCCATGACTTGACTTATCATTGACCATTAACTTAACAACCTCCTAGAAATAGACCTCTTTAAAAACCTCGTATAAATAGACCTATTTAAAAATTGTCATGTAAGCTAAATCTTATAGTAATTTCACTCATTTTTTAGGGTCAATATCATGTTAATCCTATGATATTCCTAAACTTTGAAACATGCTCCACTCAATAAATATATTACTAGCTATCATTCCATTGAAAAAATCACATTATTATTTGAGATATCTCTTAACAAAGAAATAAATATGAACAAGAGAAGCAGCACAACTTAGAAGAACAAGATCAGAAATATTAAGATACTTTTAAGAGTTGTTGGCTAAGGAAAATAATTTGAATAGATATGATCAGGATGAAATTCTCTCAGCCATTCCCATATTAGTCGATGATCCTTCTAAAAAAATGCTCCAAGCTATTCCCTCGAAAAAGGAAATCAGGAATGTTGTTTTCTCGTTTGAAGGGGAAAATTCTCCTGGCCCAGATGGCTTCCCTATGCTATTTTTCCAGCATTTTTGGAATATTATTGGTCAAGATGTGTAGGATGCAATCAAAGAATTCTTTGGCACTAAATGTCTCCTCAGGGAACTAAATGCTACTTTCTTGGTTATTATTCCTAAAAATCCAGGAGCTAACACTGTGGAAGAATTTAGACCTATCAGCTTGTGCAATTCTCTATACAAGATTATTTCTAAAGTTATTACCTCCAGAATGCTTCAATTTCTTTCGAATATTATTTCCCCCCAGCAAAATATTTTTTTCCCTGGGAGACAAATCCTTGATTCTATTATTGTGGCTCATCAGAATATCCATTCATTGGAAAAGGCAAAAAAATAGGGTTTCATGATGAAACTGGATCTTTCTAAGGCTTATGATAGAGTTGATTGGCAATTTTTGTAGGAGGTCTTGTCTTCTTTAGTTTTAATAAAGAGGTTATTAAAATCATTATGCAACTTGTGACAACTATTTCTTCTTCAGTCATTGTTAATGGGGGATCTTCTACCTTTTTAAAATCTACCAGAGGTCTGAGACAAGGAGATCCCATCTCTCCTATACTCTTTGCTATATTTGTTGAGTGCCTTGGGAGGTACATCCATTAAATGGTGGAAAAAGGTGAAATAAATGGTATTCAACCTTCTTCATCTAGACTCATTTTCTCCCACGAGAAATTTATGGATGATACTCTCATCATGGGAGAGTCGACTATTAAAGAAGCCAGAAATCTGAAGAAAGGCCTTTCTATCTATGCGGCAACTGGCCAGTTAGTCAATTGGACTAAGAGTTCTATTTTCTTCATAAATACTCTAGAAGAAAGAAAAAAGAAAATGTCAAATATTCTTGGTTGTACTATTGGGAAACTTCCTTCATCTTACTTGGGTTTACCTCTCTGCTCCAATCCTCCGAAAATCTTCTGGCATACTCTTATAGATAGATATAACAATAAACTTGCTGGTTGGAAAGGGGTGCTCCTTAACAATGCAGGAAAGCTCCAATTACTAAAATATACTCTTCAGAATCTCCCAGTTTATGTTATGATCTTGTTTAAAATACCTTTCAAAATTTCTACTGAGAGAGAGAAAATCCAGAAAAGATTTCTTTGGTTAGGGGTTGAGGAAAAGAAAAGAATTAGCCTTGTTTCTTGGGACAAAGTTTGCTTGCCCAAAAAGCTGGGAGGTCTTGGCCTGCGAACTATTAAAAACATAAATAAAGCCCTAATGGAAAAACAACTTTGGAGGATTTATGGAGATCAAAAAGAATGGAACTGTATCATTAAAAGAAAATATATTTTCCTCAATAACTCCTTGGAGGATTTTATAGGTGATGATAACAGTACTAATGGCTCCTTCATTTGGAATAGTATCAAATCTACCAAAGACCTGATTGTCAAAGGTAAAAGATGGAAGCTGGGAGATGGAAGTAGGATTGATTTCTGGGATGATGAATGGATCCATTATATGCCTCTATCCAACAACCAAGATTGGAATAAAATCATTGAGAGGTAAAAAGAATCTATTGGTACTAAAGCTATTGATTATTGGTAGGACAACAAATGGAAGAATCTGGGAGATATTTATGTTAGATTTATTTCCCTCCAGCATGAACTGTAGACCTAGCATATTAAAGATAACATCCAAGATTAAATTGTTTGGAATCCTACTTCTGATGGCAAGTACTCTGTGGCTTCCGCTGTCAAAATCTTCACTGAAAGAGAGGAAAGGCCTCCCTGCTCCTTTGTGTGGTATAAAAATCTCATACCTAAAATCAATTTTTTCTACTGGCTCCTTATTCAAAATAAACCGCTGACTCTTGATAATCTCACTAGAAGGGGTTTCAATATAGTTAATAGATGTAGTCTTTGTTTTGAAAATTCTGAATCTTGTGATCATATCATGCTCCATTTCACATTCACTCGTAAAGTCCGGGATATCATTTTTAGAAAATAGAATCTTTGTTGATGTTTTCCCTCTGTTTGGTAGGATTTTGTTGCTCAATGGAGTTACCCGCCTCAAAACTTCATAGATAAAGATCTCTGGTTCCTCATTCCTCCTCACTTTTGCTGGAGAATATGGAAAGAACGCAACAATAGAATCTTTAGAGAAAATTAGTCTAGCCCTGAAGTGGTAGGAAATCAAATTTGCAGGGCGCTGGAAGAAAACTTTCTCTCATCAAAATCAGAGGCTAATTATAGCAAGAGGGAAAGTGACAGAAATGAGAGAGGTCCAAATCCTATCAACCAGAGGTCTATGACGACTTGGAATTTTCCCCCTGAAGACTGGGTTAAAGCTAACTTCAATGGGGCAGCGAAGGGCAATCTGGGCATTGCTGGAGGAGGAGACATAATAAGATTTCAGAATGGTAACTATGTTGGTTTGATTGCTTCTCCTCTGGGAACTCAATCTAACCATAGGGCTGAGGTTATGGCGGCTATCAAAGTTATTTTGTTGGTGGAGGATCTGGGCTGTAAGAAATTCTGGCTGGAGGGAGACTCTTTAAATATTATTAATAATATTAGAGGCAAAAGTAAAGCATCTTGGGAAATTGAGCATATAATTGTCAAAATTAAAGAGGTGGCCTCAAAATTTACCTCCTTTCATGTCACTCATAATTATCGGGAAACAAACCAAGTGGAAAATAGGCTTGCCAACATTGGAGCTAAGAATGATGTCACTTGTAAGTGGCACGGGAATGCTAAAATTAATGATGAGGTTAGTTTATTTCTCAATTATGAATGGGTTAATCACAAGGAAGGTGGTGTTAATCGAATTAATCATTTCGATTAATGCTTCTTTGATCTGGGGTACGGTGATGATGTCGTGCCATGTGAAGCATCATAGTTATGATGACTTCCTTCAGCAGCAAGCTTCTTGGTATATCATTAATTACTCAGTGCATTTGAATTTTTGTATGCGTCTTGGGCTAAAAACTAGTAAAAACTAGAATAGTGTGAGAGATTACACCAATAATGAAGAGAACGAAGAAATGGGGGGAGATCTGAAGAGAGAAGAGCCTATTGTGTGTAAATGGAGGAATGAAAAAGAGGTATGGAGAAAGCTCAAGAAGGGTAAAGTTCACAGATACTTAAAACGTCTCCATGGAAACAACAAGGAGGTGATGAAAGCTTTTATTAATGGGTGGGAGACCGGGAAAGTGAACATTCTGGGCAAATCCTTAAAGCTCACTTTGGACCGCCTTGCATTTTTCTAAAGACAAAAAAGAGGGAAATAAAGCCTATAAAATTTTCCCCAAGACTGATGAGGAGAGGGCCATGCTCGTGAAGGGTGATCTGGACTATGTCATGTTGTCAAATATTAAGCGTATATGGGCGTTCGTCATCAGGACTGTTATGGAGTACTTCACGCTTGAAGGTAGGTATTCAAAGGTCTACAATTACCATTTCATTCTGGTTAACCATTTCTATCATGACATTAGGGTTTGCTTTCCCTATTATCTTTTAAGTTCACTCAATCAGAGCATTATTGACCATAGAGTAAAATCTTCCCCTATTTTACATGAGGGTCTAATTCTGTTGATTACAGACTATGTTAAAAACCACATTCCTAACCCAATTCCTAAGAGTATTGAGAATGTTAAGAGGAAGAGTATGGAGTTGTCTATTGGTAAGAATCCTAGCAAAGCTAAATCCAAAAAAGCCGCAAAGGCCCTATTGTTGCTGATATCTCCTTGTCAATTTATGATGACATTGAAGGGATGAGAATTGATGATGAACAGGAAGTCGAGACATCTAAGGATGAGGGTTTCACTGGGAATATGAGCAATACTAATGATCTGGAGATGAATATTATCATTACCAATGAGACTTTGGGAAGTAAAGGAGATATTGAGGATACCCAGAAGACGAAGAGCAAGATTATGGATGAAATTACTGAAGAAATTGATAATATCATTGATACCCACTTTGAAGACCATAATATCAATAACGATGGAGAGGAGGAGCAGAACCAAGAAATTCAGGAAATCTATAGGGATTCGGGGAACATTGAAGAAACTAAGATTAATAAGGGCAAAACTGAGAACAATGAGGAGAAGACTATCCCTAAAGAGGAAGCCGAAAAAGGTGATAATGATAATACAGCTAATGAGAATGATGAGGACACCCAAGATACTCTGAAAGGTGATGTTGAGGAGAAGAATGACCAGAACAAGAGGAGTTTGGATGACGAACTCCATGAGAGAGAGGTCAAAGTCAAAAGAGTGGCTAATCTCTCCTTCCTTTGAATGGCCAGAAATAAAGCTAAGAACAGCTTTAATATTGATAAATGGATTTAGGACGACATGAAGAAGATTCAAGCTAATTACAAGAATCTGGAAGAAAGAAACTCTCTACTAGAGGAAATTGTGGACAAAATGTGCAATGATGCGGTCATGTACCAGCAAGGGAATGATGTGTTTGATAAGGTTAATAATATGGACAATAAGATTAGCACCGTGGTTGATAATAGGCTCAAAAAGATAACTGACAAGGTTAATAACAATAATGTTCTTCTCAAAAAACTTACTACTATCATCAAAATGGGTATGCCAAATTTTGTGGACAACCTGAAAGCCTTGTATACTCTTTTGGAAGGTAACTACAATGATAAGGATAAGTAGGAGGATGAAAGCACTCAGGATATTCATGTTTCGGGCCCAAGTACTAGGACCCAATCCAATACCAAAAATAAAGTAGATGTTCAGATCAAAAATATGACTAAGTTGTGGGAATCAATCCAGAGCATGGAACTGCAGATGGTTGAAGTACAGATGCTGGAAGATCAGATGGATGCAGATTAGTTCCTGTGCTGGAATGTTTTGGCTGCTGGAAGTTTTTTGTCTCTTTTTTTGCTGGAAGCTATTAGTAGTTCATTGTTTGTTGTTTTGTTATGTTCTCTAGTGTTTAATCAGGGCTTTAGCCCTCTTTTGGTTTTCTGCCATGTCTGACAGCTCGTTGTTATTTTGGTCCTTTCTTGTCTATCTTTCTAGTGTTTTGTAAAGGGTTTTGCGGCCCCTTCAAAACTTGTTATTACCTTAATCAAAAACTTAGAAGTCATTACATTGTTTATTCATAGACATCTATAGTTGAGAAAAGTCCCAACATGAATAATCAACATATATTTGCTCAAACTATATCTAATGTTGGAGGAAAGATAGTATTCAAATAAAATATTTTTTTTAAGAAAGCTAGTATTTAAATAAGTTTTTTTTTGAGAATATGACTATGATAGCCCATTCCCCACTTTTAACAAAAAGTGTTACTAAATAGGGCCTCTTTCTATTAGGGAGCTCAATATATCTTTTTCACAATTGTAATAAAGTTGAATATATTATTAGTTATATAGTCAATTAATAAAATGAGGCCAACAAGGTCCTAAGAGAACAAGGTCCTAAGTAAGGAGACAATTTGTGTTATAATTAGGTAAGTTCTTCTTCAATACATATATTACTGTCATCATATGTTAAAATATTTTTTTGAGAAATTAAACTACGATAGCCCATTCCCCTCTTTTATCAAAAAGTGGCACTAAATAGGATCTCTTTCTATTAGAGAGACAAATATATCTTTTCCACAATCGAAATAAAGTTGAATATATTATTAGTTATTTAGTGATTTAATAGAATGAGGTCAACAAGGTCATAAGTAAGCAGTAAGTAGATTATTTATGTGTTATAATTAGATAAGTTCTTCTTCGATACATATAGGTAAGGTCCTATATTGTTGTCACCATATGTATACCCAAAAACATATGGCTAGTATCGTAGACTATAAAATAACCAATCCTTTCCTATACACCTCAACCCAACCCAACCCCATGCTTTTAGATATGTGGGAAAAGTGAGATACTATTGATCTTGATATTGAAAGGTTTTCCTGAAACATGTTTGGCCATATTACTTTATTATCCTTCTACATATAAGTTGATGTCAAAGGACATCACAGTTATTTTCCAAATTTATCAAATTGACCTACAAGCCCAACTCCACACTAACAATCAAGATTATGCAATGAACTCCACCCTGACAACCAAGATTATGCAATGAGGTTGTATGTTGCATGTCTTTTAGGGACTGTGGCTTTGACTCTAGAGTTTTTTTTTAATGTTAGCATTGTCAAGATTATGCAATGAGCTTGTATGTTGCATGTCTTTTAGGGACTGTGGCTTTGACTCTAGAGTTTTTTTTTTTAATGGTAGCATTGTGTGGTCCGGTTCAACTTTATTTTACTCTTCCTAGTCTTAGCATTATATGAGTTAGCATTATATGACTTGGTGTAAAGTCTGAAAAACTCATAAAGCATGCCACATAAGCTTTTAACATAAAAGTCGGAAGTCGAATAGTCGAAAGACCAAGTCGACATCCCAGTAAATAAATTTCCAAAATTTACACCAATGAGTTCATACAATCGACCATCTTGTCGAAGTAAAATGAATTACAAGATATAATACATACATTTTCATGCCGACCAACTTGTCGGATGCAGGAAACAATATACAATTTACATTGATACAACAAAATTTATTACATTCAGAAGTGTCGACCAGCTCGTCGATCACCAAATAAGGTACATCCAGAAAGATAGAAGAAAAAGAAGAATATATATCAGCAATGGAAGTATCAACTCTTCAGGTTCTGTCTCCTGAGCCTCGGACTGAGTCCCTTACGCTTCCTTGA
>MU225456.1:500433-511414 GCA_018584345.1 Thuja plicata | reverse complement strand
AGCATCTCTGAACTAGTTTCAATAATATAATCAATCACTTCAATGTGCATAGAAAATTCGTTTAGTATGATAGAACTAAATTTCTGCTAAAGGTTTCCCAACTAATTAGAAAAGAATCTAGCATTAGAGCCAAAACTCACTCCGTTGATAACAGCATAACGAAAATTTATATCTACTGAATTCAGAATTTGGGAAAACAAACAGTGCATCTGAATGAATGACAAGTTATTATGTTGAATAATAGAACTTGATGAAAATTAACCAGTTTTCCAATTACGTCTGAAAGCATACGCTATTACCTGGATCCAAACAAAGGCTTCTTTCCAGAAAATCACTCAATGCACAATTCAAAAACAGCACTCTACCTTACTGGAAAACTAACTCTTAAGAAGAATTAACAGACTTTCCATTAATTATTCAATTTAAATTTATCAATGAACAATGAACCTAATCTCAAAAGATCTCAATAAGTTAGCGAAAACACACCCACCAAGGAATTACAAACTTATCCACATAGTATTCAGGTTTAGACTTTTTCCAGAGAGGGTTTGTGCATAGCGACTCTGTGCTTAATTCTATTTCAAAAACAGGGAAATAAGTTTCAGTGAAAGGTGTGGCGATAGAAATAAATAAACAGAACTAAGGAAATCAGGTATAAGTCCACAGTCATAAAAAATGTATGGCAAGGTCTTAAATAATCTGAAAGTGAATGATCACGCTTCCTAAAGCTCCCTCACATACAAAACGAAAGATGCACCCACAGGTCAAACTGCTCGACAATGTCTTAAAGGGCAGCGGTTACAGACACTAGACTCAAGCCTAAAAGCATTGCCAACAACTGGCAGGATAATACGCAGGCCCAACACAGTTTGCAACCACAATTTTTTCTGCAGTGGTTATTGCGGATGATACAAAGAAAACAGAATGCAAGAAAAAGAACGCAGGTTACCAAACTTACACAGGAAAGAGAGCAGGGGTGATATGTAAAGCAAAAGACAGGGAACAACTCGCGCTGACCAGTCTTGTTAAGTTGAAAAAGATTGAATGAAGAGGAATATGGAGGTGTTCGATACTTACATGTTCAAAAAAAGTGACTGAAAGAAAAGAGTTTAAAACAAAACCGAATTGCCTCCCAAACGACTTAGCACGACACCTATTTTCAACTGCGGAAGTTAAATAAAGTTTTGCAAGCATGGACGTTGAAAACAAACTACAAAAACACAGGCACATGAAAATCAAACCATTGCAGTGGGTGGCGTTACAAAAGCCAAAAGCATTTCACATTTCTCACGCTAACAGAGGAGCTCTGTAAAAATGCGCATTGATACTCTATTTTAATTAAAACTGTGTCTTGTTACCAGATTTGAAGAAATTACTACAGAAATCGTGCGGCATTCAAAATAAGAGTTTGAAAACACATTAGTCATATTTCCTTTAAAAGAATTTGTATCAAGACCACAACCACACTAAAGAATCATGCAGGTATAAATGTAACAATTCTCTAAGTTTTTCAACCGACTAAAGCATTCAAATCAATAGAGTAACCTGGTTCGAAGGCTCTGACTGTGTCCTGTGTCTCCAATCCAGTCAGTGCAAGTTTGTTTGCTGCTCTTTTGTTAATCCCTGGTTCTGGTTGCCGGTAAACTGAATTCCCCGTCTCCTCTTCTTTAAAAACAAAACCCAGATCCCCTTTTTCAGCCCTTCCCTCCCGTGCATGTCCAGCAATCAATAAAAATAACAACTTTCCATAAAGAAAAATTTATTGCCATTTAAATCAAAACTCCCCTAACTGATTCTAGATTTATTTCCGCGGATGAAGTAGAAGAAAAATAACAAGATTAAAATTTAAAATATACTTCATTTACTCATCATCTTAAATAATTCTCACTCCAATATAAAATAAAAACTAGATTAATAATAATCCCCTTTTCTATTTAGAAATAAATTAATAAAAAGTAAATGTTTGCAAATATATATATATATATATATATATATATATATATTTTTCAGTCAAAAAGCACTCATAGCAACACGATTAAATCATCATGTGGTGGTGTGTGCGGCTCTATGGCATTCAAATCTGTCACTAGGCGGGGAGCTAGATCTCTCTCCTCGACCACACCCCTGTCCTCCGACCTGCAACCACTCAAACACTCGAAAATAAAACTTTCATCAGTAATGCACCCAATAATTATACCTCCAAATTAAATAATCATTTTAAATATGCAACATATTACCAATTTCCATCTCGTTTCATTTAACAATTACCAATTTCCACAATTACCAAGGCATGTCGATTCGTCAAGTCGGCATAAATCGACTTAACGATCCGCATAATCAGGAGTCGCAAAACCGGTCGTGACACTTGGTTTAGCATCTTCTTAACTATTATATCAAATTCTTGTATACATTATCACAATATGTAATATGTAACTTTGTATTGACACTATCACCACCTATTTTTAACACATTTAGGTAGGACAACTTAAAAAAACATTATCTAATATATTAAGATCACTAACATATTACAGTTGAAAATATATGAAGTCACACTTTAACTCTTAGATGCAATTCAATATTAGTATGTTGGGCATAAACAAAAAAGAACATGGAACAAAATAATATTGAACACCTTACACAGCAAATTGTGGAAGAATATTCACAGTTTCGCAGAATCAATTTAAGGGGATTCAGCTATGAATTGAGAAAAGCCAATATTAACATGGTCATGTTAACAAATATATACAAAACTAAGACAAAACAGGGCAGTTAAGCATAGTGACAAGAATCCTTACCAAAACTCTCTTTCCATATTTGAATTAAATTCTACCACTCTTTCATATCATAATCATTAGAAGAATATACAAGATGCTCTTGAAGAGATGGTGAGCTAATGTCTTCCTAAAGTTCGTCAATTTTGGGATCTTCTTTCCCTTGAAGAGATTGAACATTTAATTTTTTCAGTGGCTCATAATAAGAGTCCAAGTTTTGACGAGCTTCCAGTGATGCTCTATTAGACTGTGTAATGACTTACCAAAGATGACTATTATATGTTGTATTTAGAAACGTATGGTAATGGATCTTTATGTCCTATTGCTAAGCAAAGGGTTCTAGCTAGCAACCTATCACTTCAGTGAATACTCATGAAATTAATACATAAATTTTAGGTGTAAGAGAATGATATTGGTTGATCCATAGAATTTTGGGGACCAGAACAAGCAATCATTTTTATTTGAGGAAAACACAATCGAATAACTTGATCTTGATTGGGAAATATGTGAATGGACTTAACAATTGAGTCATTGCAGGTAAAACTTTGACTTTGACAAAGCTTATGAGAAACACATTGAATGTTCATCATCAAAATGTAGTGGATGGAATCTAAACCAGAAATCGGTGCATGTAATTAATTGTCATTTGAGAATGTCAATGCCCTTAGAGTTGATTAATGATGCTATATCTACCTCCTTTTCTTTGATAGATCCATTAGGAAAGGTTGTCCATGTCTCAATTTTTGTAAGCTTATTACTATAAATTAGAGAATTCATACATAATGTTTTGGTCACTCGTATCCCACTTAAACATCATTACATTATTAATTCACAATCACACTTTGTTGATGACATTATTATTCCTATTAAACACTAAAAAAGAGATGAATGATTGCTTAGATATTTGTAAAGGTTCAATATGTGCCTCTGTTCCTCATTACATCCCTAAATAACGTAAACAAATAAAACAAATTACTCAGCATCTTATCATTATCTTTGCAATCAGATTAACTTTAACTGCTACGAGGAATTTGTATTTTAACACTAAAAAGTTATTTAAATAAAAAATGAGTTTGTTTCATTAACTAGCAATTTTCAAGTTGCAAAATAAAGTTTTCATTCTTATATTCGGATTTCTGTAAACTAATATATCCACGTAATTAAAAAGACAACTTATTAAACATGTCTATTGTATTAACATGAATTTTTTGCTGTTTGACATATTCAGTTGGAAATATACACATCTACAATCTATTGATAACATCAAATGCATCTGCACTATTAAAGTCGTTCCCTATCACAGCTTTAGTACTGTGCACAAATGTCGGTTTGCCTGAAGTTTAGCTTTTTTTAAAATAGCATTAGCTCAAGCATCTTCAAAATTGTTATACAAATTATTTAACCCCAGTAGAATTTAGAATCGTTTGATCACACATAGATGCAGTCCAATACTCATCTGTTACGCATAAACAAAAAAGAACATGCAACAAACAATATTGAACACCCTACAGATCTAATTCAAAGGGATTTAGATATGAATTGAGTAAAAGCGACTGTAGCATGGTCACCTCAATATTTTATATACAAAACTGTTAACCAAGCTAGTAGATAATTATAATGACAAAACAGGACAGCTAAGTATAGTGACAAGTATCCTGGCCAAAACTCTTTGACGACCAGCTCGTTATTACATGATATCTCTGGTAAGAAAGAATTTGTCTAGAAGAGATACAGTACTCTAGAAAACCATGCAAAAGTAGCCCATTTATCCAGGATTATTTACTCGCTCACATTCATCAATCCAATCGCAATACCTGAAAACATATTCAGTTAACACATTAGGTCCTCCTATTCAATGCCTGACTTATCTTTTGCACTTTCCAGCTATAATTGCTTCGTTACCATAAATAAATGTTCTGTATTTAATATGAAACAGGATGTAATCATTTCCAGAATTGCAAATTTTATAAATTATACGGATTTGCTTATGTAAACTTTCCCCAAATATGATAAATAGAATTAAGTAAATTCAGAGGAGTTCTAATTTATCGTAGCTTACACATCAATGGGCTCGCTCAATGCTGTCGTCTCCAAGAAATCCAAGGCAGAGAAACAATATTCAGTATGGACTCGAATGTGTTAAAAATAATGTACAAAAATATTGGGAAGTGAAGATTAATAAGCGGACAAAACAGCACTGACCGTGTATAGTGGTACTGAAACTCTCTTCACATATTCGGCATATAGCCTCCCCTATACGATTCTTTTTATCTCTGCATGTCAAACAAATTTATCAGGACTTGCGAAAATTAACATGAATATTAGAAAGAACCAGAACAATTGTTAGAAAAAATAAAGAAGTTTCCACAAAGAATGAGAAAACCATTAAACTGGTTAGCATAGCAATTGTTCTACAAGCTTAAAGAAATCAGACACTTCCATAAGTGTCTCGTTTAGCTCGCAGAGACTCAAGACCTTGTTTATAGGATAGTATGGACAAATCCCTTAATCCTTCAGACATTCCATAAAGAGACTCAAAAGTAAACACACAAAAATTGCCAACGCTGTGGAATTTAATCAGAGACTTCCAAATATTGAGGAGATATTATATTCAAAGGTAATTATGATAAATTACGAGGAGAACCCACAAATCTCAGGGGATGGCAGGGGATAGCAGGGGCCATTGAGGCCCCTGGCACAAAGGACTCTGTCACTGATGTTAAAACATATTATCATATGTAAATTTTGCAAACATTAAACGTAATGCTCTTTATCTAATGAGAAAACATGGATTTCCTGTCATTCTGAGGCCTTGAGGTCTGACAGTTAAGCAATTTCCACCATTGTTAACTACATGGCCACTACAGTTTCAAACTCTTAATTTAACCTAGGACCTAGAAAGCAAATTGAGTTGAAAAAAGATGACTTAACCATAACCACGATTACTCAAGTTGAAACCCTACAGGTCTTGTTCACCCATGATTTTGGGTCCAGTTATTGAACATTCCAGGATGAATATCTACAGAGCAAATACTCACTATATACTTTCAATAGAGGGAATTATAGAAAGTCATTCGCAATAGTCCACAATATCAAGGTTCCGAAGCTCGTGGACTGCCTAAAGAGAAATTAGGGCTAAACAGAAAAAAGCTGGAAAAAAGACGGGATGAAAAACTTACATTTTGCACTCAACGCTGCCGTCATGGTTGCAGAAAGGACAGCTGAAGACTGTACTCAGCTTCTCCTGCTTTTTCTTTGGCGGAGCCTTCTGTGACGATTTTCTCTTCCCCATTTTTACAACAAATCAAATATCTCTTTACGAGATTCGAAACTGCAGGCACGGCGAATTCACTCTTAATAAAATTAACAAAACCGAAGAATTAAGGAAAAAATGAAGAAATAGTTCAGAAAAACTTACTCCACGAAAAAGAAAACCTGAAGACAAAATTGTCCGCACATACAATATTCTTCTCAGAAGACGCTTCGCGAAAATGGATTTAAACAGCTTAAACTGATGGTTTTTCGGTTCTTTCGCTTTGATTACTGAAAGTCTAGCGCCTTCTAGTACGCGGCTTTCTTTATTTAAAGCATTATGTGGAGTTGCAGTAAATAGGTGCTTTTACGGGGTACATGCATGCAATTTGGTCTTAGTCTTTCACCGACTTAATGACACGTGTAAGTGACGCTTGGGCTTTTCGGAAATAGATATTTAGAGCAAGCCCATGCAAGTGCTTAGCTTATCTAGGTTATCATTTACGTGTAAAATGTGGAGCTTGTGCCTCATGCAAATCTAATTTTGCTGCTTATTTTTAACAGTCATTTTAATTATTTTAATATAATTTTTTAATTATTTATTTGAATGCATAAATTAACAAATTATTATTGATTTTGCTTGTAAAAATTGGAGGTAAAAATGGGAGGAAAATTTAGTAGAAAATAAAGGAGGGAAAGAATTCTATGAAGCCACTCATTATTTACTCTGACAAGTCTTAGAAATTAATTTATTGTAGTGTTGGAAATTAAGTGTTGTATATTGATGAAAATGTGTAGAATCCAGTTATATATGAGGATAACAATAATCATAAACTAGAGTTGTGTGCTTTAGTGTGTACAATGATGAGCTGATAGGAGTTATGAATTTGAAGAAAGAGATATGTTTTGTATAGTGTCAACAGTAGATAATTAATGGTATGTAGAAGGAATTTTGAAAATGATATATAAGAATTCTTAGGTCATGATGTTTTCTTGTAAATTAAACGTGTTAAGATTTGTGTCAAATTTGTGACTGGGTAATTGCATAATATTGATAACAAATAAAGGATATATGAAATATGAAATAACATTCATTGTTGTGAAAGAAAGACAATAGAAAATGTGAGAACAATCTCTCATATAAATTTAAAAAAAGAATTAAGAAAGAGTAAAAAAATAACCTGTGTATTTATTACGAAGTTGTCATCTAAAAAAATATTAATTCATATGGTAAATGTAACATTAAATAGTATTCATTCCTATGAAGGAAAGGCAATAGAATCCCCTAAAAATTGGGGAAACGAGGTAACAAACTGTTCTAATGAAACTATATGTATGTAGATATATGTTACCAAAAATTTGGTAGAAACTTGATGAAGAAAAAGGTTGCAAATTTAATTAAATGATTCGGCTATGTAGAAAACAGAGAAAATCTGTCATATGTTGCAGTCTTGACTCCTAGGTAAATTGTGGGAGGCAGCACATAAGATTACCAAACAAAAATCTATTAGTTTTTTTTCAAACTTCCATAATTATGTCGTGAATTTTCTAGTATTAAATACTATGAAAAATAGGCTATACTGTAACTATTGTGTAATCTCCAAAACAAAATTGCAGTCATATTAAATTAGTATAAGGTTGTAGTGGTGCAATGTCACAAACATATTTTTAGTGTAAATTCACTAATGAATTAAAAAAAACATAAATATGAAGTGAACCCAGAATTTGTTGTGTAATTTAGTCTGTTGTCTATTACAATAAAGTAAAAAAAAATGTCTCTAGTAATTGAGTTAATGAAATCCCTTTAAAATGTATGTTAATGTGTGTGATATCCACAAGTTAGAATGTTATAATGTGCAGATAGAATGTGTATTATATATAGAATAATTTTTGAAACAATTGTAATGAAACAAAAATAAGATTGAGAAAACATAAACTTACTGATTGAGGTCCCCTCCTTGGTCAAAATCTATAGAGTCGATTTCCCTTGACATAGTATCATGTATAAAGGTAATCGCAACATACCAAAATATGTAAGAAATTGGTAACAAGACTAATTCAAAAAGGTAATATAATGACATGAAAACCCTACCAATCAAGTGAAGAATGTAATTGACATAGTATCATGTATAAAGGTAATCGCAGCATAGCAAAATATGTAAGAAATTGGTAACTAGACTAATTCAAAAGGTAATATAATGACATGAAAACCCTACCAACCAAGTGAATAATGCAATTCTCAAGTGCAGGTATATTTGATTGTTTGGGTCATCATTGAATGTTCAACAAATAAGATGACAAATGATTTCCTTAAGAAAATAGAGGTCATGAATAAAGAAATAAATTTACACAAATAGAGTTGTGATTTGTGTGGTGGTAGTTTAAGTCAACAAATAATATGACGGGTGATTTCTTAAGGAAATTTGATAGAGAAGCCCCCAATTCAAAACCTTTGGGAGAGATGATAAAGTACTCAAATTGTGTAAAATTTCACATTGAACTCGTTGGAAATGAAATATCCAAATAGACATCTACATTAAATATGTGTAGAGAGTTTAGTAAACTAAAAGAATTTCCACTTTTAAAAAAAAATCTACAACTTGGGAATGTCACCATGTTTGATCAGAGGGACTCTTTTATTTTGTGAATGCCCTATTAGAACTCCCATTATTTGTCTCATTTATACTATAAAGTTTTGCAGTGGTTTGACTAGTATTTTCATGTGAGATGTAGATGACAAAAAAAAATGACAATTCAGTCTTGCATTTTAAGATTGTGGGGTATAAAATTGTTAGATGTGAAATTGAGAAGAAAAAAATAACAATGTACAAAATTAGAAAATTTGTGGTGTTTTCTTCCAAACAATATGGACTAACTTATATATACAATTTAGAGAATAATATTCGGGTAAAAGCACAATAATTTGTCACCCTTTTACAAAGGAAAAGGACAACAACACCAAAACTGTAAAACTTCAAGGGCAAAAAATTCACATTTCTGTTGAGAATTTGAAGATGATGTAAACTGATGAAATGTGTGAAATAGACTGAATTATATGCCTATAAATTTTTTTAAAAAAATTGAACCAAAATTAATTTGTTTTATGAAATTTTAAGTTTTATTTTTCATTTCGTGAAAAATATTGTAAATCAAGGAGTTTACTTCCCGCCAAATCATTATAAGTAAAACATTAGTTTTTTCTCCAATTTTAGAATATGTTTTAGATGACATGTATAGCTAGTGCCAAAAAAAAAAGAAGTTTTTTCAATGTATACTTTGCCCGTTATAAGTATTCAAAGTCGAACTTAGTTGAAATCAACCGTTTTTGTCTCCCACCATTTTTCCCAGGTATCAAAACTATACCAAAAACCAAATAAATTACATATTATTGAAGAGGACTCTCTTCACTAGTGTTATCTATGATTTTAAAAAATTTCCAAATTGATTTAGTATTTTCTATATTATCTGAATCAACGACTTCCAAAAGCTTTAATAACCTACATGCAATTTTTAACAAATTTGTTCAACGTTATGTAGTCGAAACAACATAAAAATTATATGTCAAGAATCGTAGTTCCGAGATCTAGAAAAGGGTACTTTTAATTTTTTAACATTGTTTAGTTTCAGTAGAGAAAAACCCAGTAGAAGTGGAAACTTGATGATTTGGTGTGTTTTTGGAGGTTTGGTTGCCAACAAGGCATGCCACCTAGGATGACTCGGCCGAGTATAACTCGACCAAGTAGTACTCGGCCGAGGGTGACTCCGCTGAGTAGTACTCAGCCGAGGGTGACTCAGCCAAGTCTACCTAAGTGGTCGGCCACCCATGAGCGGTCACGTGGGCGACCCACCCTTTCAATTTTAAAGGTATATGTAAAAGTTTTTTTTTTTTTAAATAAATACCAATTGTGAAATTAAATACTTATTTCAGAATATATAAAGTTTTTTGAGGAAGTGAAAAAGGCATTTTGTGACCGGAGGAGTGTGACTTTGCAAGTTTTGTAATAAAGAAGGATTCTGAAAGCAAAATAAATTTTTTTGTTTCTATTTGAGCAATGGGAAATAAAAGGACTAGAACAAGGAAATACGATCGTAAAAGGAATGAATAAATGAAAGGTCATACGAAACTTACCGAAGAGCAACTGGTCAATGTTGAAGAAGAACCTATCGATGTTGAAGAAGGCGCAACTCAACTAGGGGAGGATATTGGTAGTAGTCGACGTATACGTATTTATCCTACAATGCAAAATTTGATGGAGATGAATGAGGAATCACTTGTCAGTCAAATTACACAAGAGCACCTGATATCTGACAGCACTATTAAATTTCATGTCAAAAACATGTGGAAAGAATATTTTGAGGATAAAACTTTGGTGAGAAAAGCATAATTGTTTACAAAGTTAATTCAGAAAAGAGAAATGACTCCGGTTTGGAGTTGTTAGGTGTTGATAATAGGAAAATTGGACAAGGAGGTCAAGTAAAAGAGACAATAATTGAAAATTTGCAAGATGCATTGAACGTTGTTAATAGGACAGATCATGGAGGATCTGATTCAAATACTGCTAGAAGAGCGTTGATGACTATGATTACCAGTAAGAGATTGACACGCGGAAATCAAGTTCGAGTAGTTTCTAATTTACTCAATGTATCTCAAAGAACTGTTAAGAGATATATTAGGAAGAGAAATGTGTTGGATATGAACATTGAAAAGAATTGGGTACAGATTTGTAGAGTTCCTCGAAAAGACAAAATTTTTGAAGATGTAAGAAGCTGAGTCATTGAATTTTGGACCAACCACTCTCGTATTTCTTCCAATAGAAGGGACACTATACAAATTAAAGATGACGAGACCGGTATGAAGATTTCACATCCAAAACATTTTTTCGATACTACACAAAGTGAACTATTTGAAACATTCAAACAAGAATTTTCAAATGTGAAAATAGGTCAGAGAATGTTTG
>MU225456.1:459557-493144 GCA_018584345.1 Thuja plicata | reverse complement strand
AGATGATATTCCCATTTTGGGGGCAAAATGAGAATTTCGGAATTCCAATTCCATTTTTTCCCAAGGACCCAAACATGGAATTTGGCATTATCCAGAATTAGATAATGCCAATTCCGGTCCAATTCCTACTACCAAACGAGCCCTAAAAGAATTCACACTTCCACAATGTATCTTTCAACTCACAAAGACCCAAGACCTTTCTTCTAAGGATAGTATGGACAAATCTCTGGGCCCATTTGGAAGTTGGAATTAGACTGGAATTGGCATTATCTAATTCTAGATAATGCCAAATTCCATGTTTGGGTCCATGAATAAAAATGGAATTGGAATTACGAAATTCTCATTTTGCCCCAAAATGGGCATATCAATCTTCCACCTAAATAGGTGAAATTGGAATTTCGAATTCCAATTCCAATTTTTACAAAAGTAAATTTAATATCTCGTCGAATCCGTGACATGATAGATGTGTAAATGTGTGTGTGTATATGTGCGTATATGTGTATATATACACAAATTTGTGTATGTGTGTATATGTATGTATATGTGTATATACACACAAATGTGTGTGTATATACACATGTGTATATGTGTGTATACACACATATTTGTGTGTATATATACACACATGTGTGTATACATACATATATATGTGTATATATACACACATGTATATATACATATACATGTGTATATATACACACATGTATATATACATATACATGTGTATATATACACATGTATATACACACACACATATATATATACATGTGTCTATACACACATGTATATATACATGTGTATATATACATTTGTGTATACACATGTGTATGTATATATACACACATATATACACACACACATATATACATGTGTATATATACATATGTGTATAGACATGTGTGTGTATATGCACACACACATGTGTATATATACACACGTGTGTATGTATATACACACACATATATGTGTATATGTATATATACACACAAATATGTGTATATGTGTGTGTATGTATGTGTAGACACACGTGTGTATGTGTGTGTATATATACACACATACACGCTGTAGTTTAAAAAATTAAGAAATAAACAATTAAAATTATTAGGCATCTTCTCAGTCATCTTCTGGGTGAACCAAACGAGTCCAGCCCATATTCTGGAAATCATTTTTAGGATATGTATCTTCCAGAATTGTAGCATCTTCCAAATTGACCATATCCAGCATTTGGTATTCTAGCACCCAAACGGGCTTAATCCTTACAGACATTCCATAGAGAAACTCAAAAGAAAACACACAAAAATGCCATGGCTGTGGAATGGAAATCAAGGACTTCAAAGTATTGAGGACATATTAATATGAGGAGAATCCACAAATCTCAGAGTCCCCTGGCATAAGGGAACTTGTCATTGATGTTGAAACACGTCATCATATGAAAATTTTACAAAACCTCAAACATAATGCCCTCTATCTAGGAAAGGCCAGTTACCACCATATTCGAATGATCAAGGAACCTTTTAATTATTAATTTTAAAGAGACCAAAACAAAAATATAATTAAAGATTTATTAAGAATTTTATATGTATTAATAGTTACACTCCCTTGTATCTTGGTATTTGAAATTTGTAGATTGTAACATGTGTTAGAGAAAAATGCATTAGTTTTTAAAGGAAAATGTATTGGATTAGAAGAAGCCTACCAGTAATCATTTTAGTTAACTTTGTGAACTGAAAATTCTAGATTATACATTAGATTTTTAAGTTTTTTTTTGTTGTTCTCTATATGTGACTTAGCTACTTAAAAAATATTTTAGGTTGTATTAACGAAGTTCCCTATAGTATTTTTTAGGCATTGAAAGGTCAAAAAGTGGTCATTTCAAAGTGTTAACCGATACTTACTTAAAGATGCCCCAATAATCGTGCCCTCAATTGTGAGTACTTATGGACAAATGTCCAAGTAGTGGTGCACATATGGGCCAATTATGAACCAAAAAAGCTAAAAGAAACTTACTAATAAGCTTTTACTTATTATTATTTTTCTCCTTTAAAAGTATTTGGGGAGTAATATCATGTCCCCATACTGCTGCTTAAATGAATTTTCTGCTTAAATTTAAGCAGTAGAGTGTTCCCATGCAAAATAAAAATTTTGGGAAAAGGAAAATTTAGAATCTTTTCCTATTTTTGTGGAGCATCTATTTTTTAGCAAATAAAAATAAGCTATGGGGAAAAAAGGGGGGCTAGAAATAAGTAGCAACTACTTATTGAAAAAAGTGACACATGTCTTCACCATTTTTTTCCATCTCCTTTTTATTTGCCTACAATTTTGTTTTCAGATTTATTTGCAACAAAAATGACTAAAATTTTGATTTAAAAAAATATTTAATATACTACTTAAAATTAAGCAGCAAACATTATCATCCATGGGGCCACCAGCTCCACAAATTGTGCCACAAAAAGTTGAGCAGCTCTGCTAGCAAATATAAGCTAAGCAGCAGCATGGGGACATGCTATAAGTGCGCGAGGAGTGCACAGCTATTGGAACAAGCTTGGCTACTAGAGCTCTTCCCCTAGTTGTGCAAAATTTTAATGTAGTTGTAGTGCATCATAATTGGAACATTTCTAAGTAGGTATATGACTACACTTCTAAATGACCACTTTTAATAAGCAGTTTCATGAAAATGGATTTAAAAATGTTAAACTAGTGATTTTCATTTCTTTCCCTTTGATTACTGAAGATTCTAACGCCTTCAACGACACAACTTTCTTTATCAAAAATTATTATGTGTTGTTCTCTAATTGGGAAGTATTGAGTTTAAGATTGGAAGAAGATATTATTCGTAATTTAAATTTGGTTTGAGTTGGAGTGAGATTTTTTTTGCGAGAGTTGAACTTTAGACTTATATAGAAACAAGATACTATTATACAAATGTGAGAAATTAATTTGCGATGATATTTTATAAATATAATTTAGAAATTAATTGTTGTCTGTGTTATAGTATTAGAAAAGAAGTGGCATTTAGTAGCTAGTATATACTTTTGAATTTTTATTGATGAAAATGTACAAAATTTGAATATATATTAGATAACATTGATAAATAAAGTATTAGTGGATAATATTATTGTCAAAGCATTGTCATTTTAGTCTAGTTAGATTTAAAATTATATATTAGAATTATGAATCTTGGTGATAAAGTCAAACATAAGAATTAGGTCCAACTATTAGTCATATGATGTTTTGTCAAATCATTTTTTAAATTAAATTTTATGTAGGCATAAGGATGATCATAATAAATGATAATCAAATTCCTATGTACGTTAATTCTAATATTTAATATGTGAAGTTAGGTTGTTTATTTTCCATATTCAAAATTCGTACAATATTGAAAAGTTGTCTAAAACATAAATATTAGGAATTACTAAGCTAAATTATATAAAGAACTAAACATTTAGTTAGGAGTTCTTAATAATCCAAAATAAGAGTGGTTTCTTAATACTAAATAAACACCTATTTTTATCCAATTTTCTTCTTGTCATAATATTTTTTTGCCTCTAAAAACAAAGCACAAGTTAGAAACTATTTTTTACAAACTCAAAAACATGACAATAGAATTATGATGTTGCACTATATTAAAAAGGAGCTAACATAACCTTGATTCCTCCCCTAATTCTAGATGGTGCATGGTACATAGCTAACAAATAATATGGTGTATTATATGCTAGAATGAATTCAGAATAACTGAGAAGGGGGGTGAATCAGTTATCCTTAGGTCTAGATGTACCAATTGAAACTTTATACCACTTTGAACAACTTAGATCTGTTCGGCAGCAATAGCATAAATCAACAACATGCATATGCAGTTTATTGTTCAAATGTAATCAGCTTGTAGAAACTTAACAGTAAAACACAACATAAACATTCACACAAGTTGACACCATGATTTAACGTGGAAATCCAATTTGGGAAAAACCACCAATAACATGCTATCAAGTTTTCACTCTTCTGAAGTGATCTTTGTTAGGATCCAACCCTGTTAAAGGTTACAAAACACATTTCTAAATGTGACCTGGTTAAAGGATTTAATCACCTTGTCAGGAGTGGTCTTGTTAGAGGACTTAGAACATTCCACCTAAATTTCACCTTGCTTAAAGGATTTATACAATGACTGTTAGGTTAACCTGGTTAAAGGATTTTGACTGATACAATGGTTAGAAAGTAATCAACAAGTGTGATATGATACATACAACTTACTTTGCAAATCCAGATCCAATTTAGCTCTAATGTTATTTCACTGAGTGGCCTCCATTCTCTTTTCAATCTTCAGATCTTCTTGGAAATCTGTCAAGCAATCACTCTTGCAACTCTCTACTTCTTTTCTTAGCCTTCTCTGCTAGATCATGCCAATCAGTCAATTAACCATGCAATCCTCTTGCATACACTTCTCACATCCATAACCTGAATAAACCCTTGCAGTTAAATCTTATACCTCTTCATCTAGGTAAAATAAATCTTTACCGCTTAATCAAGATCATAGGTCTTAGGTTAGGTCAGATCCAATAGATCTTCCCATTTTTACATTTAATTTACTTCTCCAAAGCAATCACTAATTAAATATTTGATCCATGCATTAATTACAGTTACCCATGCATTTAAATAGTGTGGACCCATCGTGCTTATCCTCAATTAACTTTGCATATCCCAATAAAATCAACTATGTTAGCCAGAGATCTCAAATCTCAACAATTACCAAAATACTGGTGCTCGGCCAACATTGTGTTCTTCTGCCCGGTCATCACTAGTTTCCTCGGCAATTTACTGGCGCTCGGTCATCACAAACTTTTCTCGACATAAACTGTTCTCAGTAAACTGTCATCAAAATATAAACAACACATTACTTTGCCAATGTGTCAACTGATCAAGTACCCTTGTAATTTCCCATAACTCAACCACTTCACTTGGTCTTCTTGGTATTCTTGCCTTCAAATCTTCTTCATCAATCAATAGATATGGTAATCAAACAGATAACAATAGTCTCACCAGTTAAGGTTTGACATCAATGAAAAAACAACAATTGTTTCCATTGTATCTTTCTAACAATCTCCCTCTTTGGTATTGATGGCAACACTAAACAATAAAACAAAATATAGTTACCATACAATCCAAAAAGTATGCCTGTGTTCCTTGATATGAACAAATCTTCATTAATGTCTTTAGCTTCATTCTGCTTCTCATCTTGTAAAACATTTCTCCCTCTGTGTTCTTATAAAACATTTCTCCCTATGTGTCTCTAATCACACTAAAATATTTCTATCTATGTTCATCTGTAGACTCCCTCTTTCAGTAAACTCTCCCTTTATCTCTAAGTATAGTAAACTCTCCCTCTTTGACAACAATGCCAAAGACATTGACATCTTCACCATGCAGATTCTTCTGTTCTAAGCTTTGTATCATGTTGTTCCTGTCATCTTGCTTATGACTGATCCTCTTTTCTGTCCTTGTTTATTTTTCATAGCTTTAAGCAGCATCCTAAAGTGTGATTGTCTGTGCATCAATGTGTCAAATATTTTGAATATAACATTTGATGCAACAGTACCATTCTGAACTAATTAGCCTCAGTTAGAGGAATCACCCCTAATTTACCTAGCAGATACTCATGAGCATCCTTGGGTAGTTCCTCTGTAAATATGTCTGCTAACTATTCCTTAGTATTCACATATTCCAGTCTCACTTCCTTCTTCTGAACTAGCTCCCTCAAGTAATGATACCTGATAGCTATATGCTTTGTTTTAGAGTGCATCATAGGGTTCTTAGAAATATTGATGGAACTCATGTTATCACAATATATAACAACTGGTTCTGTGATTTCTTCTTTCATACCTTTCAGTAGTATCTGCAACCACACAATATTAGAACAATTAACTGCTACTGCCACATACTCGGTTTCAGCTTTGGATTGTGAGGTGCAATTTTGTTTCTTGCTTGTCCATCAAACCAATCTTTTTCCTAAAAGAAATGCGCCACCTGTGGTGCTTTTTCTATCATCCAAATTTCTAGCCCAATTAGAATCAGTATAGACTCTAAGTTCAAACTTATCATTCTTTTTGTAATACTGACCATATTCATCTGTTCCTTTCAAATATCTCAGAATTATTTTTACTGCCATCATATGAGTTTCCTTGGAATTGGAAAAAAATCTTGCAACAATACCAATAGCGAGTACTCATTCCATGGGTGTACTCATTGGTTTTGAATCTTTCATTCCAAAAGTTTTTAGTATCTCCTTGACATATTTTGATTGAGTAATATAGATACCATTCTGCATCTGATATATATGTAAGCCAACAATTTTTTTTATCTCACCAAACATAGACATCTCAAATTCAGTTTGCATCTCCTTTGCAAATGCTTGGCATAACACATCTTGTCTACTAAATATAATGTCATCAACAAAAATTTCAGCCAATAAAGTACCTTTTCTTTGCTCTGTCTTCAAATACAGATTGTTGTTGTCATTGGTTCTTGCAAATCCAATCTTTATCAAGTAATTGTGCAATCTCTCATACCATGATCTTGGTGCTTGCTTCAGTCCATATAGTGCCCTGTGTAGTCTGCAAACCATGTTCTTCTTGATTGGGTCAACAAATCCATCAGCTTGTTCAATATATACTTCTTCTTCTTCTAATATCCCATTTAGAAATGCTGACTTTACATCCATTTGATAAAATTTAAAACCTTTGTAGGATGCATATGCAAGTAAGGTTCTTACTCCTTCCAATCTTGCAACTGGGGCAAATGTTTCTCCATAATCAATTCCTTCCTCTTGTGCATAACCCTTGCATACTAGTCTAGCTTTGTTTCTTGTTACCTCTCCATGTTCATTCAGCTTATTTCTGAATACCCACTTAGTACCAATTACATTCTTGTCATTCGGCCTAGGTACAAGTGTCCAAGTCTTATTCTTCTCAATCTGTTCAATTTATTCATTCATGGCTTGTATCCAATCTTCATTTTCTAAGGCATCTTTTATTGTTTTAGGCTCAAAATCGCATAACAAGCATGTATCATCTCTCAACTTACTTCTTGTCATAACTGCATAATTCTTTGATCCTATGATTTGATCAGGTTTATGGTGCCTCCTTACATACTTTGCTGGAGTAGGTTCTTGTCTTGCTTCAGACTCATTATTCTCATTCAATTCAGGTTGATTCTGTGACTCGGCATCTCCATCAGATAGCTCGGCAATTACCTCTTGTTGCCTGACAATTTTGTTCTGTGATTCGGCAGGTGCTAGCTGTTGCTCGACAACTTTCTCAGGTTCAGATAATTCATTAGAATCTTCCTCATCTAGATAGAAAAATGATTTGTAACTTTCAGGTTCCTATGTGCTTTCAGCTTCATTTCTTTCTGCATATTCATCAATTCTAACATTTGCACTTTCTACAATTTTTTTAGTGTTAGAATTCAAACACTTGTATGCTTTACTTTTAGTTGAATAACCAAGGAATATTCCTTCCTCACCTTTAGCATCAAGTTTTTCATTTATGTTATCCTTTAGTATGAAACATTTTCTTCCAAAAACTTTGAAATATCTTACATTAGGTGCATATCCATACCATATCTCATAAGGTGTAACATTAGTTCCTTTCTTGACTTGTACTTTGTTTAGGGTATAGACTGTTGTACTCACGGCTTCTCTCCAATATTTTTGTGCAACATTCTTCTCCATCATTAGTGTTCTGGCACAATCCATGATAGATTTGTTTCTTCTCTCAACAATACCATTCCGTGGTGGTGTCCTAGGTGTGGACATCTATCTTTTTATCCCTTGGTCATTGCAGAACCTGTTAAAATCATTAGAAATAAACTCACCTCCTCTGTCATATCTTAAACATTTCAGGCTTTTACCTATCTCCTTTTCAACTTTTGCCAAGTGCCACTTAAATAACTAGAATGCATCATATTTTCTTTAAGAAACATAACAGTCATCATTCTTGATTAATCATCAACAAATAGAATAAAGTATCTATCTCCACAGTAACTTTTCTCACCAATAGGTCCACAAAGGTCAGTATGAACCAATTCCAAAATTTCCTCAGAAGTATGAGTCTTGCTTTTGAAACTAGATTTAGTAATTTTTCCTAATTGACATTGCTTACACATTGTATTTTCAGGTTTCTTTGACTCAGGACCAACTGGGATCTGAATGCAGATTCAATAGCTTGTGGAGTGTAGTTATCAAAATTTGACATCTCAAATCCAATAAGTCTGCCTACCAGACCTTCCAAAGTCAAATTATTATTAGGAGTACATCTTAACTCTTGAATTGCAGAGACTCTAATAGCATATACATGAAGAAGTGTTCTCAGTACCTTGCTCATAATGGTGTTATCATCAATGGTTCCCTTAGCTCCTCTAGTAGCATTTACAACTTCCTTTATCCTACCATAATATTGAACTATATTTTCTCCTTGCATTTTCATTTCATCAAACTTACCTCTTAAACTTTCAGATTTGGCTCTTAGTACATTTGTATCTCCTCCATAGATGGTTGCTAGGGCATCCCACATCTACTTTGCATTTGTACAGTTCTTTATGTCTTCAAACTCATGATAGTTCAGAGATGATGCAGTCTCCAACATTGCTTGATTGTGTTCCTGCTTTTCTCTTAACTGTGCAGCTGTGGCAAGTGTAGTGGGGGCTACATAATCATGTTCAACATAGTGCTTAGCAGAATCACCAATACCATCCAGATACAATTTTATCAAACTCTGCCATGCAGGAAAATTATCTTTGTTCAACTTTGGTACCTCCTTTTTATACATCTTGATCTTTTTCTCCAAGTACCTTCAAACTATTTTCAAGATACCAAAGCTCTGATACCAATTGTTAGAATGAATTCAGAATAACTGAGAGAGGGGGTGAATCAGTTATCCTCGGGTCTAGGTGTACCAATTGAAACTTTATACCACTTTGAACAACTCAGATCTTCTCGACAGTAATAGCATAAATCAACAACATGCATATGCAGTTTACTGTTCAAATGTAATCAGCTTGTAGAAACTTAACAGTAAAACACAGCATAAACATTCACACAAGTTGACACCATGATTTAACGTGGAAACCCAATTTGGGAAAAACCACCAATAACATGCTATCAAGTTTTCACTCTTCTGAAGTGAGATCTGTTAGGAGCCAACCTTGTTAAAGGTTACAAAACACATTGCTAAATGTGACCTGGTTAAAGGATTTAATCACCCTGTTAGGAGTGGTCTTGTTAGAGGACTTAGAACATTCCACCAGAATGTCACCTTGCTTAAAGGATTTATACAATGATTGTTAGGTCAACCTGGTTAAAGGATTTTGACTGATACAATGGTTAGAAAGTAATCAGCATGTGTGATCTGATACATACAACTTACTTTGCAAATCCAGATCCAATTCAGCTCTAATGCTAATTCTCTGAGTGGCCTCCATTCTCTTTTCAATCTTTAGATCTGCTTGGAAAGACGTCAAACAATCACTCTTGCAACTCTCTGCTTCTCTGCTCAGCCTTCTCTGCTAGATCATGCTAATCAATCAATTAACCATGTAATCCTCTTAAGGTTATCTTATACCTCAATGAATAACCCCTTGAGGTTATCTTATACCTCTTCATCTAGGTAAAATAAATCTTTGCCGCTTAATCAAGATCGTAGATCTTAGGTTAGGTTAGATCCAACGGATCTTCCCATTTTTACATTTAATTTACTTCTCCAAAGCAATCACTAATTAAATCTTTGATCCATGCATTAATTAAGGTTACCAGTACATTTAAATAGTGTGGACCAATCGTGCTTATCCTCAATTAACTTTACATATCCCAATAAAATCAACTATGTCGGCCAGAGATCTCAACTCTCAACAATTACCAAAATACTGACACTTGGCCAACACTGTGTTCTTCCGCTCAGTCATCACTAGTTTCCTCGGCAATTTACTGGCGCTCAGTCATCACAAACTTCACTCAACATAAACTGCTCTCAATAAACTATCATCAAAAGATAAACAACACATTACTTTGCCAATGTGCCAACTGATCAAGTACCCTAGTAATTTCCCATAACTCAACCACTTCACTTGGTCTTCTTGTTATTCTTGCCTTCAAATCTTCTTCATCAATCAATAGATATGGTACTCAAACATATAGCAATAGTCTCACTGGTTAAGGTTTGACATCAATGACAAAACAACAATTGTTTCCATTGTAGCTTTCCAACATTATACTCATTGTTTCTATTAAAGTTTAATTAGTTTTAAAATTTGGAATTAGCAATTTATATAAATATTGTTTGGAATGATGTAAATACACTCCAAGATCTTTGTTATGAATTTATATCTTACTTATTTGTTAATTCATATCATTTTAGGCAATTTTACTACACTTTCTTAGTTAATGTTATATTTTTGCATCATCTTTCAATTTGTATTGAAATTGTAATATTTAATGTTTGATGTTAAATTGTTTATAACATTATCATGTGTACTTATTGCAATCAAAATCTGCTATAGAAGATCTACATTGAAAAAGGGTTTACAAATTTCATAAGGTTTTAATGCTCTTGTGCCTCAAGTTACATTCTATTGTTGCTCTTTTATTTCTACTCTTAGTACCGAATGATGTTTTCGTTTCATGGTTTTGAATTTATCTTAAGATTGGAGTGACTAAATATTAATAGTATTACAACATGATTAGAGCAATGTTACTTCTACCATAGAATCTCATCCCCTTTTCCCTACCATCAATTTCATAACTTGTCTTTTCATTGACCATTAACTTGTCAACCTCCTAGAAATAGGCCTCTTAAAAAAATTATCTTCATGTAAGCTAAATCTTATAGCAATTTCACTCATTTTTGGGTCAATACCATGTTAATCCTAAAATGTGAAACACGCTCCACTCAATAAATCTATTACTAGCTATCATTTCATTAAAAAAATCACATTATTTTAGGTATCCATGAAGAAATAAATATGAACATGAGAAGTAGCACAACTTAGAATCCATTACCTTGTTTATTCATAAATATGAACATGAGAAACACACAACTTAGAAGCTATTACCTTCTCTATTCATGGACAACTATAGTTCGGAAAATTAAACACATTGGACAATGTAGTTGAGAAAAGTCCACACATGAATAATCAACATATAATTGTTCAAACTATATTTAATGTTGGAGGAAAGTTAATATTCAACTAAAATATTTTTGGAGGAGAGCTACTATTAAAATAAAATATTTTTTGAGAATTTAACTATGATAGCCCATTCCCCACTTTTAACAAAAAGTGGCGCTAAATAGGGCCTCTTTCTATTAGGAAGCTCAATATATCTTTCTCACAATTGAAATAAAGTTGAATATATTATTAGTTATTTAGTGAGTTAATAAAATGAAGTCAACAAGGTCTTAAGTAAGGAGATCATTTATGTGTTATAATTAGGTAAGTTCTTCAATTTGCCTCAACTGATGTAGGAGCATCCTTGGGTTGTTGGCAATATTGCATCACCCAAAAATATTTCCTTTCTAGTTTATTTTCAGTTTGTTCCTATTAGTCAGTTTCTGTGTTTTAGTAGTGCTCCTTGGTTTTGGATCATTTGTTATCGCAGACCCATGGTATGTTCTGGACATCATGTTTTACTTATGTCTAGGTTTGCACCTCAATCTAATACTTCGTAGTGGATTTAACTTGGATTTATGCTCGGACCTGTGTGTTCTTCATGTTCTAATGGTAGTTGAAGTTTTCCAATCTCACTAAGCAATTTCCCAATCGACAAATCTCTGTGGCACATATCACAATGTTCCTAGATCTTTGGTCGACCTATATCTTGGATCGTGTGTCATTTCTACAACTTGGTATCAAGATCTTGATTTGGGTCCTGGCCTATATTTATGTATTATGTTTTCATGTTCTTGGGAAATGTGATAGATTATGAACGACATATGTGTTGTGAAGGCTCTATATATTGAGGTTGTTGGTCTTTGTTAAGTAGTTCTTAGTAGGATAACCTTTAAAAGGTTATTTCTAGGGTTTAAATCTAGATTTTTGTTGTAATCGAGCATGTATGCCGAAAGAATGTAAGTTGCATGTTGTAGACCAATTTGATGTAAATTATTGAATCTATGATAATGTGAATGTGGGATTTTGCATGTTTCAAGTTCAATGTTGAGTTGTTGATTTCCTCTACATGTTGACTCGGGTTGCATGCTTTGGACCATCTCCATTGGGGAAACTCCTACCATGACTGCATCAGGTGGTATCAGAGCAAGGTTGATTTTCTTGTGAAAGAAGTTATGAGTTCCTGAGCTTGTAAAGCCCTAGTTAAATATGTTGTGGGGTGGTAGAGTGTGGATCTGGCCCGCAATTTCAGAGGACTTGCGCAAGGGGATGACAAAGGAGTTGTTGCTAGTTGAGAACCTTATTGTCGATGCATTCCAAGGGTGAACAGATTGCCGAGTTAGAGGCAAACTACAAGTGAGTTTGATGGATCGTCGAGTGAGAGGCAATTGGAACCTTGTAATTATACCACCGAGCTGAGGTAGTTGCACTTGAGATTTGGAAAGATGTCGCCAAGAAGGATGAACCTTAGAAGGTTGGAACAAATTATGGAAGCCTTAAATAATGAGATGAGGAATGAGATCTGAAATGGTTTTGTTGGATTGCAAAGGAATCCTGAGATAGAGGAAGAATATGAAGTTGTTGAAGATCTTGAGAGAGAAGAAACTGAGATTCCTGCAAATGAAGAGAGATTGTTGAGAGCTATGGCACAAGTAAAAGTCATAGGATGGAGGTTTCTAGTTTTTCTGGTTCATTGCATCTTGAGGATTTGATAGATCATAAATTGGTGAATTAGAAGATTACTTTGAGCTTGAGGATATCAAAGATCTGCAAAGGGTAAGGTTAGAACAAACTAAGTTGAAGGGTCATGTTGCCTTGCGGTGAAAAAAATTGCAAAAGGATAGAGGAAAATGGTGAAATGAAGATCACTAGATGGAGACCAATGGTTACTAGGTTGAAGGCTAAATTCATTCTAAAGGATTATGAATTGGAATTGTTCAAGAAATTACAAAATCTAAAGTAGGACATGAGTGCGAAGGAATACACCATGGAGTTTTACAAGATTACGATCAGATTTGGACACCAAGAGATATCTAAGGAGAAGGTGGCTAGATATATTAATGGCTTGAGATTTAATATTTAGGATGAGCTAAGTATGTTGAGGATTAATATAGTGGAGGATGCTTATCAATATGCCCTAAAGGCAGAAGATAAGGTGAGGAAGATGTAGAGTAATCCTAGAGGAAAGGAGAAACAAGTAAATAACAATAGCAAGGGGAAACAAACCATTGAAGATGAACCTAATCAGAGAGCACCTAGAAGAGGGAATGGTAGAAAGGAATTCAAAGGTACTTGTTTCAAGTGTTGTGGCATAGGACATAGAGCTTTTCAATTTTCCAAGGGATCTAGTAAAAGCTTGGGAAAACATAATCTTGTGGCACTTGTGAAGAGTATGGCAGAACCTGAGATGGGAGAGTCTATGCTTAGGAGAGTTTTGTTGAGCAAGAAGGAAGTTGAATCTACACAAAGGATAAATTTTTTTAGGACTGTTTGTAAATCAGGAGGTAAATGTTGTAAGGTAATTATGGATAGTAGAAGTACTGATAATTTGGTATCAGAAGAGATAGTGTAGAAGCTTGGCTTAAAGAGGCTGAGACATCCTTGTCCTTATAGGATAAGTTGGTTTCAAGATAATCATATGGTGGATGTGAAGGAGCAATGTTTGGTGAACTTTAACATTAGGCCTTTCAAGGATGAAGTATAATGTGATGTTGTATCTATGAGTGCTTGTCATGTTTTATTAGGAAGACCTTGACAATATGATAGGGAAGCTATCTATGATTGAAAAAGAAACTTGGTCACAATAGATAAATATGGACAGAGATTTACTTTGGTTCCCCTAAAGGAGGAAGAAGGGATAAATGCAAGGAACATGAGCATTGTGAAGAGTTATTGTACTGAGAAATAGAATGCAAAGGTTATATCAGAGGTTGGTATGGATATAAAGAACGATATGGTGATTGGATCTAAAAACATGAAGGTCCTCAATTATAGCAAAGGTAAGGTGATGCAAAAGACTTTGGTTGCTAATCAGATGGAGTCTTTTGGCAGAAGTAAATCAGATGTGCAGAAGAAAATAGGTGGTGGTAAAAGTCTTTTACTACCTTATGCAAATGTGAAGTAGGAAAGAGAGAGTGTAGACCATGATAAGTTGATGTATCTGACAAAAAAAAGAGAAGAGGTACAGAGAAAGAAAGTTGCAGATAAAGAAGATATTTGGGTCAAGAATGACCATGGGATTTAGTTCCTCTTATGGAAGGTCTTTCTCACCAGGGGGTGTTTGATGGAGGAGCATCCTTAGGTTGTTGGAAATCTTGCATGACCCAAAATTATTTCCTCTCTAGTTTGTTTTCAGTTTGTTCTTGTTAGTTAGTTTGTGTTTTTAGTACTTCTCCTTGGTTTTGGATCATTTGTTCTCGCGAACCTCAGGGTGTGTTCTAGACATCATTTTTCACTTATGTCTAGGTTTGCACCTCAATTTGATACTTCGCAGTGGATTTATCTTGGATTTATGCTTAGGCACATGTGTGTTCTTCATGTTGTAACGGTAAGTTGGAATTCTCCGATCTCGCAAAGCAATTTCCCAATCGACGAAGCTTTGTGGGATATATCACGATGTTCCTTGATCTTTGGCCAACGTCTATCTTGGATCATGCGTCATTTCTACAACTTGGCATCAACAACTTCTTGATTTGGGTCTTGACCTATATTTTTGTATTATGTTTTTTTGTTCTTGAGGAATGTGATAGATTGTGACCAACATGTGTTGCAAAGGCTCTATATATTGAAGCATCTAGTCTTTGTTAAGAAGCTCTCAGTAGGATAACCTTTAGAAGGTTAATTCTAGATATTAGATCTAGATTTATGTGATAATCAAGCATGTATGCCAAAAGAATGTAAGTTGCATGTTGCAAGCCAATTTGATGTAAATTCTTGAATCTGTTGAATCAAGTTGCATGGTTTAGACTATCTCCATTAGGGAAACTCCTACCATGACTATATTAGGCGGTATCAAAGCAAGATTGATGTTCTTATGAAAGAAGATCCAAGTTCCTAAACATGTGAAGCCTTAGTCAAATATGTTGTGGGGTGGTAGAGTGTGGATCTAGCCCGCAAATGCAAAGGACTTGTGCAAGGGGATTCCAAAGGAGTTGTTGCTTGGTTGACAACTTAAAAAGACATCATCTAATATATTAAGATCACTAACATATTCTAGTTTAAAATATATAAAATCACACTAGCTCTGAGATGTAGTTGAAAATATATAAAATCAAACTTTAACTCTTAGATGCCATTCAATATTACTATGTTGGACATATACTATGATCACAAACATATTCAAGTTAAAAATATATAATCACACTTTAACTCTTAGATGCAATTCAATATTAGTGTGTTGGACATAAACAAAAAAGAACATGGAACGAACTAATATTGAACACCTTACACAGCAAATTGTGGCAGAATATTCAGAGTTCCAGAATCAATTTAAGGGGATTCAACCATGAATTGAGAAAAGCCAATATTAACATGGTCGTATAACAAATATATAACTAAGAAAAAACAGGACAGTTAAGCATAGTGACAAATATCCTTGCCAGAACTCTCTTTCCATTTTTGCATTGAATTCTACAAATCTTTCATATCACAATCATTAGGAGAATATACAAGATGCTCTTGAAGAGATGGTGAACTAATGTCTTCCTAAAGTTCGTCAATTTTGGGATCTTCTTTCCCTTGAAGAGATTGAACATTTAATTTTTTCAATGGCTCATGGTAAGAGTCTAAGTTTTGACGAGCTTCCAGTTAAGTTCTATTAGACTGTGTAATGACTTATCAAAGATTATTATTATATGCTGTATTTAGAAACGTCTGGTAATGGATCTTTAGTTCCTATTACTAATCTATGCTGTATTTAGAAACGTCTGGTAATGGATCTTTAGTTCCTATTACTAATCTGGGGGTTCAAGCTAGCAACCAATCACTTCAGTATATACTCGTGAAATTATTCCAAAAGTTTTAGGTGTAAGAATGAAATTGGTTGATCTTACGAATTCTGGAGACCAGAACAAGCAATCATTTTTATTTAAGGAAAACACAATCTAATAACTTGATCTTGATCGGGAAATATGTGAATGAACTTAACAATTGAGTAATTGCAGGAGAAACTTTGACTTTGACAAAGCTTATGACAAATACATTGAAAGTTCATCATAAAAATGATATGTGGAATCTAAACCAGAAATCTGTGCATGTAATTAATTGTCGTTTAACAATGTCAATGCCCATGTAGTGGTTAATGATGCTATATCTACCTCAATTCCTTTGATAGATCTATTAGGCTAGGTTGTCCATCTCAATTTTTGTATGTTTATTACTATAAAGTAGAGAACTCAATACATAATGTTTTGGTCACTCATATCCCTCATAATCATCATTACATTATTAATTCACAATCACACTTTGTTGATGACATTAAACAGTAAAAAAAGATATGAATAATTGTTTAGATATTTGTAATGGTTCAATATGCCTCTGTTCCTCATTACATCCCCAAATAATGGAAACAAATAAAACAAATTAATCAACATCTTAGCATTATCTTTGCAATCAGATTAACTTTAACTGCTACGAGGAATTTGTATGTTAAGACTAAAAAGTTATTTAATTGGAGAAATGAGTTTCTTTTATTAACTAGCAATGTTCAAGTTGCAAAATAAAGTTTGCATTCGTATATTTTTATCTCATGCTATGCTAGATGTTGTCAAGCAGAGGGGATATGAAAATTTCTGTAAACTAATATATCCACGAAATTAATAAGTTTAAGAGGGGATATGAAAATTTCTGTAAACTAATATATCCACGAAATTAAAAAGTTTAAGACAACTTATTAAACATGTCCATTATATTAACATCCAATTTTTTGCTGTTTGACATATTCAGTTGGAAATATACACATCGACAATCTATTAATAACATCAAATGCATCTGCACTATTAAAGTCATTCCCTATCACAGCTTTAGTACTGTGCACAAATGTCGGTTTGCTTGAAGTTTGGCTTTCAAAAAAATAGCATTAGCTCAAGCGTCTTCAAAATTGTTATAAAAATTATAGAACCCCAGTAGAATTTAGAATCATTTGATCACACCTAGATGCAGTCCAATACTCATCTGTTACGCATAAACAAAAAAGAATATGCAACAAACAATATTGAACACCCTACAGGGTAAAGCGTACCTGCATATTTACGTTTCTGCAGATCTAATTCAAACGGATTTAGATATGAACTGAGTAAAAGCCACTGTAGCATGGTCACTTCAATATTTTATATACAAAACTGTTAACCAAGCTAGTAGATAATTATAATGACAAAACAGGACAGCTAAGTATAGTGACAAGTATCCTGGCCAAAACTCTTTGACGACCAGCTCGGTATTACATGATATCTCTGGAAAGAAAGAAATTGTCAAGAAGAGATACAGTACTCTAGAAAACCATGCAAAAGTAGCCCATTTATCCAGAATTATTTACTCGCTCACATTCATCAATCCAATCGCTATACCTGAAAACATATTCAGTTAACACATTAGATCCTCCTAATCAATGCCTGACTTATCTTTTGCACTTTCCAGCTATAATTGCTTCGTTACTATAAATAAATTTTCTGTGATCCATATGAAACAGGATGTAATCATTTCCAGAATTAAAAAATTTTAAAATATACAGATTTGCTTGTGTAAACTTTCCCCAAATATGATAAATAGAATTAAGTAAATTCAGAGGAGTTCTAATTTATCGTAGCTTACACATCAATGGGCTCGCTCAATGCTGTCATGTCCAAGAAATCCAAGGCAGAGAAACAATATTCAGTATGGACTCGAATGTGTAAAAAATAATGTACAAAAATATTAGGAAGTGAAGATTAATAAGCGGACAAAACAGCACTGACCATTTATAGTGGTACTGAAACTCTCTTCGCATATTCGGCATTTAGCCTCCCCTATAAGATCCTTTTTATCTCTGCATGTCAAACAAATTTATCAAGACTACGAAAATTAACATGAATATTAGAAAGAACCAGAAACAATTGTTAGAAAATTAAAGAAGTTTCCACAAAGAATGAGATAAGCATTAAGCTGGATAGCATAGCAATCGTTCTACAAGCTTAAAGAAATCAGACACTTCCACAAGTGTCTCGTTTAACTCGCAGAGACTCAAGACCTTGTTTATAGGATGGTATGGACAAATCCCTTAATCCTTCAGACATTCCATAAAGAGACTCAAAAGTAAACACACAAAAATTGCCAACGCTGTTGAATTTAATCAGAGACTTCCAAATATTAGGGAGATATTATATTCAAAGGGAGTTATGATAAAATACGAGGAGAACCCACAAATCTCAGGGGATGGCAGGGGATGGCCCCTGGCATAAAGGACTCCGTCACTGATGTTAAAACACAGTATCATATGTAAATTTTGCAAAATGTCAAACGTAATGCTCTTTATCTAATGAGAAAACATGGATTTCCTGTCATTCTGAGGCCTTGATGTCTGACAGTTAAGCAATTTCCACCATTGTTAACTACATGGCCACTACAGTTTCAAAATCTTAATTTAACCAAGGACCTAGAAAGCAAATTGAGTTGAAAAAAGATGACTTAACCATAACCAAGATTACTCAAGTTGAAACCCTACAGGTCTTGTTCACCTATGATTTTGGGTCCAGTTATTGAGCATTCTAGGATGAATATCTACAGAACAAATACTCACTATATACTTCAATAGAGGGAATTATAGAAAGTCATTCGAAATAATCCACAATATCAAGGTTCCGAAGCTCGTGGACTGCGTAAAGAGAAATTAGGGCTAAACAGAAAAAAACTGGAAAAAAGACAGGGAATGAAAAACTTACATTTTGCACTCGACGCTGCCGTCATGGTTGCAGAAAGGACAGCTGAAGACTGTACTCAGCTTCTCCTGCTTTTTCTTTGGCGGAGCCTTCTGTGACGACTTTCTCTTCCCCATTTTTTCAACAAATCGAAGATCTCTTTAGGAGCTTCGAAACTGCAGGCACAGGGAATTCACGCTAAAAAAATTTAACAAAACAATCTGTACCCTCTAAAAACCGACGAATAAAGGAAAAAATGAAGAAATAATTCAGAAAAACTTACTCCACGAAAAAGAAAACCTCAAGACAAATTTGTCCGCACTTACAATATTCTTCTCAGAAGAAGTTTCGCTAAAATGGATTTGAACAGCTTAAACTGATGGTTTTCCGCTCCTTTCACTTTGATTACTGAAATTCTAGCGCCTTCTAATACAAATACATGCATGCAATTTGGTCTTAGTCTTTCGCCGACTTAATGACACGTGTAAGTGACGCTTGGGCTTTTAGGAAATGGATATTTAGAGTTTTGTTTTTGTTTTTTGTTTTTTAAATTATCATTTAGGCTATTAGGAGATGGAATATTGTGTTGAATAAATTACATCTAATACAAATGAAAAAAACTAATGGAAAATATTAAGTTTAAGATTGAAAGAAATATTTATTCAACAAGTCTTAGAAATTAATTTATTGTAGGGTTGGAAATTAAGTATTGTATATTGATGAAAACGTGATAATTAATGGTATGTAGAAGGAATTTTGAAAATGATATATAAAAATTATTAGATCATGATATTTTCTTGCAAATTAAATGTGTTCAGATTTGTGTCAAATTTGTGACTGGTTTATTGTATAATATTGATAGCAAATAAATGATATATGAAATGTAAAATAACATTCATTGTTTTGAAAGAAAGACAATAGAAAATGTGAGGACACTCTATCATATTAATTTGAAAAAAGAGTTAAGAAAGAGTAAAAAAAAACTAATGTATTTATTACGAAGTTGCCATCAGAAAAATATTAATTCATGTGATAAATGTAACATTAAATAACATTCATTCCTATGAGGGAAAGGCAATAGAATCCTGTAAAAATCGGGGAAAAGAGGTCATAAACCGTTCTAAGGAAACTCTATGTATGTAGATGAATGTTACCAAAAATTCGGTAGAAACTTGATGAAGAAAAAGGTTGCAAACTTAATTCAAAAAAATTTGATCCAATTGAAACAAAGAAGATTTGTCATATGTTGCAGTGTTGACTCCTAGGAAAATTATGGGAGGCAGCTCATAAGATTACCGAAAAGAAATCTATGAGTTTTTTTTTTCAAAACTTCCATAATTATGTCATGAATTTTCTGGTATAGAATACTATGAAAAAGAGGTTGTAGCTTAACTATAGTGTAATCTACAAAACAAAATTGCAATCATATTAAATTAGTAGAAGGTTGTAGTGGTGAAATGTCACGGCCAGATTTTTAGTGTATTCATATTGTAAAAATAAACATAAATATGAAGTGAACCCAAAATTTGTTGTGTAATTTAGTCTGTTGTCTATTATAATAAAGTAAATAAAAAAATTTGTCTCTAGTAACATACTTAATGAAATCCCTTTGAAAAGTATATTAATGTGCGTGATATCTACCTTAGAATGTTATAATGTGCGGATAGAATGTGTATTATATGCTGAGTAATTTTTGAAACAATTGTAATGAAACAAGAACAAGATTGAGAAATCATAAAGTTGTTGATTGAGGTTGTGGCCAAATTTTTCAGTAGACTTGTAGATCCATCATATAAATAAAGGTCAGGAATCTATTTTTTTTTCAATCTTTAGAATGGCAGTTGTTTGAATTAGGATATGTTGTGTATCTGCAATACATGATAGCTTACAGTATTGGTGTCCCCTGCTTGGTTAAAATATGTAGAGCCGATTTCCCTTGACATAGTATCTTGTATAAAGGTAATCACAGCTTAGCAAAATATGTAAGAAATTAGTAACTGGGCTAATTCAAAAAGGTAATTTAATGACATGAAAACCCTACCAACCAAGTGAAGAATGCAATTCTCAAGTGTGGGTATATTTGATTATTTGGGTCATCATTGCTCGTTCAACAAATAAGATGAGAAATTATTTCCTTAAGAAAATAGAGGTCATGAATAAAGAAATAAATTTGCACAAATAGACTTGTTGTGATTTGCATGGTGGCACTTTAAGTCAGCAAATAATATGATAGGTGATTTCTTAAGAAAATTTGATAGAGAAGCCCCCAATTCAAAACCTCCAGGAGAGATGATAAAGTACTCAAATTGTGTAAAATTTCACGTCGAACTCGTTGAAAATGAAATATCCAAATGGACAAGGTCACATCTAGATTAAATATGTGTAGAGAGTTTAGTAATCTAAGAGAATTTCCACTTACTTTTTAAAAAAAAATCTATAACTTGGGAATGTCACCATGTTTTATCAAAGGGAATCTCTTATTTTGTGAATGCCCTATTCTCCCACTATTTGTCTAGTTTATACTATAAAGTTTTGCATTGGTTTGACTAGTATTTTCATGTGAGATGTAGATGACAAAAAAAAATGACAATTCAGTGCTTCTTTTTAAGATTGTTGGGGGTATAAACTTGTGAGATGTGAAATCGAGAAGAAAAAAAAATAATGTACAAAATCAAAAAAATTGTGGTATTTTCTTCCAAACACTATGGACTAACTTATAAATACAATTTAGAGAATAGTATTTATTTTGGAACATTTCTTTATTTTCCAAATCATTTCATCTAAGACAAATAATTAATCCTCCTATTCTCAGAAAAATAAAACTTATGCCTGAAAGTTAAAGCTTAAAATCCATTAGAAGGTCTTCTCTATTATAAGTACAATGCAGTCTCATTCAACAAATAATAACTTAGCTACTTTTCAAACTTGCAAATGATTTTCTAATAAATGAATGAACCCAGGATTTTTCTTCTTAGAATTAACCAATGTAAATTTGTCTAAAATAGCAACCAATGAAGTTCCATTGCCAATATTATTGAAAAAAAATAGAAAAAAAATTAAGAAATCTAGAAAAATAAAGCAGAGTAGATATGTATTTTCTTCTTGTATTGAATATCAAACACTGCAATGACATATAAGTAAAAATTGATAAGAACAAACCTGGAAATGTTTTCCAAATAACAGAATGAAGCAACACTTAAAGAAAGTCTGATCTTGCTCTCAGAAAATCACAGTAACCCAAATTTGTGTTTACTATGTTTTCTTTCATCTAATGCATTGGCCTGAACTGAATTCAAACCCCATATTTTATTGCAACAATTAGTTATAATCTAAATATAAAATATTGAATTAACTACATCCTAACATTAGTTATAATCTAAAGATAAAATATTGAATTAACTACATCCTAACATGGGTGACATCTCGTAGGATTGTGGGAGGAATGATTTAAGCCACAAAATATTACACTAACACATTTGGGAACATTTTCAACGAACGATCGTCACTTTTCCAACGATATTTTGTCACAAATTTGATGAAAACGTGTCGAGCATTCCGTCGATATTTTTTCATCAGACACTCTAACATTAGAATGTTCGTCGCAATACCGATGAGGGTGCGTCAGAAGTTAGTTGTGTTTGTGAGTGTGATACTCCAACAAGGATGTGATAGGACTTGTCGTCGGACGATCAACATTTCAAATGTCATTTTACAAGGGCGTCGTTGAAAGTCTGATAATTATGTGTCGACAAGGATGTTGTACCACCAACAGGAAAGGTCGTTGGGCATTTTTGATTTTTGATGTCATCTTCAAGGGTAGTCATCACAATTCTAATGAGGATCCTAAACTATGCGCCAATGAAAATGTTGTGAATTTGATGCAAAAGGTCATCGAACGTTCACCATTATCATCGGTCATTATTGGGAAACTTTGTTGGTCTTGCAACAAGTGTGCCTATTTTACATCGATGACAATGTTGTGATTCTGATGCAAAATGTTGCCGGAGGTACAACATTACCGACGAAATATTTTGATGGATTACGTCAAAATTTTGACAAAAATTGAACAATTTTTTTTAAAATGCATGTCCTAGAAGACGAAATGAAACTGACATAATAGATGATGTATGCCCTAGAATGGAACCATGCAATCCATATGTGTTGTATGTATGTCTAAATATATAATAATATATTTTATTTACGATGCACTTATAAATCTACTGTTAATGATGGGTCATAACTGAAAAAGAAAGATATTACCAATTGTAACAACTGACGCGTGCTTCTAATAGAGAAAAGCAGTGAATGTTGTCTCAGTCTAAGACAGGATAGTGATATGGTGTTTTAGTTGTTTTTTTTTTATGCAAGGTGATTTCAATGTGGAAGTTGGCTTAGGAATGCGAATGGGTAAGCCTTAAATGTGCTCTAGGGATTAAAGGAAGAATGAACACATTATGGTGAATGTTTTTGTTACTGTCTCAGAGGATAGGTGTGTGACTGTCACAATTGACAGTGATTGGACTCAATACATTTACAGAGTTGACATGAAGGTTTGTTGAGGGTTTTTGAAGGGGGACAGTGACATTAGTTGTCATTGTGTTGACAGTGGTTGAAGTTGTTGTTAGGCATTATGGAAGCCTTGTGAGTGAGTGGAGAGTACCATTTGTAAGGTCAGTGAGTAAGAGATCCTAGTTGGACTTGTGTTGGATAAGGTGTAAGGTGTTTTCACAGAGGAATAGTTGTGAAGAATAATGCAATCAGTCAAGTTAAGGAACTTTGAGGTTAGTATATGCAATCAAGAAATTAGAAGAAAATAGATTTGATAGGATCCTTGAATTGTTGGTGGATGAGTAAGTGTATGAAAGGTTGTTGATCCTATTAGAGAACTTGGAATAGTATAAATTTGTGGGACACATGATGTCAGAAGTTGTATCTACAACAAAGAAATGAGAATTTTTCCTGAGAGACAATGTGTGTTGAATGCGAAATGACTACTAATTTGATGTGAAGCATCATGGAAACTGCCAATAACCCCCTAGGATAAAATAGATCCAATCAACATTTTCACATATTCTTCATCAAATTTAACACAATAAAGGCACAATCAACCATTTCATCATGTCTTTCCACCAAATCATCAAATCACCTTTATCACCATCAATTCATTTTTAGGGAACCTTAATCCATAAGGGATCCAAAACTCTACTTAGCTTTAGGTAACTCAACCATAAAACATCTTACTTACCCATTTCAAGGTCACAGATACAACTTACTTCCAATTACTTGAATCACGTCTCGAAGCCTTTTTGGTTGCAATGCCAACAACTCATTAACCATTACCATCAACAACATCCTTTAACCCTTGTTTGTTACACACACAAATCATTAGCATATCACCCTCACAAAAGGTCATTACATTATACTCTTTAGGATCATAAACAACTCTTGGAAATTCAAACACCCAAACTGCTTACAAGGCATTACAAAACATTCCATTGATTAACTAATTACATTACAACATTTAATCTATATTGTTCCCAAGAAACACATTACCTCAATCCTTTAACTCTCACCAACCATACCTTTTTTTCCTTGAAACAATCCACCATTAGAGTGAAGATCAATTGCTTCTCCATAACAACAAGTCTAATCACACATTAGTTCAGTTATGTCATTCTAATCAATAATAGTAATAGTAATATGAATTCCCATCAACATTCAATTTTGCATCATCTACAAGGTAATGTTAGATATTAGAAATTAAAGAAACTAAGTTTCTTTCATTTATGTGACTCTCATTCCATGACAACCACTATATATCCATGTAATCCATTATCCAAAACTATGGAGTTCTTTTGATCTACACTCTAATGAGGTTATTGAACTTATACAACCCTTCCTTCATTGTTTTATGCCAATAGGAATCATTTCATTTTGAAAAAAATACATCTAGTCCTTCAAAAAAATCATTTAACCCTTGTTTATTACACACACAAATAATTAGCATATCACCCTCACAAAAGGTCATTACATTATACTCTTTAGGATCATAAACAACTCATGGAAACTCAAACACCCAAACTGCTTACAAGGCATTACAAAAAATTTCATTGATTAACTGATTACATTACAAAATTTAATGTATATTGTTCCCAAGAAACACATTACCTCATTCCTTTAACTCTCACCAACCATACCTTGTGTACCTTGCAACAATCCACCATTAGAGTGTAGATCAATTGCTTCTCCATAACAACAATTTTGATCACATGTTAACGATTATGTCATTATAATCCGTAGTGCAGTAACAGTAATATGAATTACCAACAACATTCAATGGCACATCATCTACAAGGTAATGTTAGATATTAGAAATTAAAAAACTAAGTTGCTTTCATTAATGTGACTGTCATTCCATGACAGTCACAATATAACCATTTAATCCATTATCCAAAACCATAGAGTTCTCTTGATCTGCACTCTAATGAGGTTATTGAACTTATACAACCCTTCCTTCATCATTTCATGCCAATAGGAATCATTTCATTATGAAAAACAATCCATCCAATTCAATTTATTGTAAAAAACAAAGAATTTACTATGTTTTGACCGCTAGGGCATCATTTTTTTTATACACAACATATCCTTACCAACACTATACCTTTGAAATTTCCATGAGTTTACCTAATTACCTCTCCCACAGAAATTACCAAGAGCCTTCTCCACACCAATCTCCATTTAACAATTACCACATATCAATCATCATCCAACTCACATTTCAATTTATGTTATAGATTTTCATGTAAGGTTCTAAAGAGATCATGTATGGTTCAAGGAATCATGTTCATTATATAAATTGCCAATTATAGGTGATGATGTTTTTGCATACTGGTGCATAGTTGCCTATTGTTTTAATGCCTCTAGTTCCACCAGGTGTGGCATGATGATGCTTTGTTTCAACCTTCAAATGGATTGGTGTCAAGCCTTAGTGTTATAGAAGAAAAAATACAAACTAATATTTTGCACATTGAAATTCAAAGAAAAAAATGATAACACAAGAAAACTACATTTCAAGATAACAATATAATGCCCAACAATTCTATCTTGTTAGATTCACATTATTACCATATTGAAAGCATTCAAAGACTAACTTTAAAATAGTTTCCAACAAGAGAAACATATATGAGAAAAGTAACCTTAGGAGCAGGGGCAAGTCCTAGCACAACTCCACTACCCATAAGAAGTGGTTGTATATAAAGTGAGCCTTTTCCAAAAGGTGTTATCTATAACCAATGTCCAATATGATTCTTATTCAGAAACAAATCTAGACACAATATTAGATATATCAAAAATAAAAAAGACCATTCATATTACCTGGTGTTTGTTGGCCTAGACTGTTTTCTTCACAACCTTCACTAATTGTTCAAAAGGTGGGGCTGGCATGCACATGCACTCTGCACCATTTATCAATCACAAGGAATTATCTTCTCATCATCATCTACAATATATTTTTAAGTCATATGACATATTTTGATGAAAGTAAGTACAACTAACCTTTTGATCTATTAGGAATAACAGTCCACAAGACAACTAAGAGGGGGGTGAATCAGTTGTGATATAGATTATTAAACTTTAAACTTTATAAATCAAATCTGCAAATGTAAATGATAACATAGTAAATGCAAACACCATAACACAATATTTGTTGTCGAGGAAACCCTGTTAAAGGTAAAACCCTGGTGAGAATTAACACCCACAAATAATGTACTAAGAGTATAGTATCCCTATTAAAAGACTTAGCCCTGTTAGGATCTTGTTACAACATTACAGTACACAGTCCCTGTTAGGAGACAGACTTTGTTAAGAGTCAAAAGAAATAGTAGGCTCACTGCAAGGCACACTACCCAAAGAAGGTTAAAACCACCCTCAAGGATTTACAATCCGAACAAGTGTATAAAGAAAATACACAATCCAATGAACTGTCTAATAGCAACTGTCTTTGCTTGGTCAGTTCCAATGAAGTATTCTTCTTATAAACTCTGCTCTACATCCAGCAACCAAACAAGCCTCACAACTTTAACTTCTACTTCTCTTCAATCTTTGTGACCTCTTTTCAAAAGAAAATATCACTCATATATAACCTCTTACAATAATTCATTAGGTCGTCCAGTTAAGCTTTCCTAATACACAAATAATTAATTAGGTCTGCCAATTAAGGATTTCCAATATACAAATAATTATTTGACCCCTTGCTAAGATACACATGATACCCATAACAAGTAAACATCAATTACAATCCATCACATACACTTCCAGATCTGCAATCCACACTCATAGTTCATTTTACACACTACAAGTCTGAAGTCGGTCACCAATTAGGTCTTCTTCATAATACACGCCACAGCTAATGTCACCAGTAACCAAACAACAATCAAACTCAACTCATTAGTCCAACATATGTTGGCTATCCACCAGTAATCTCACCTTATCTAAAATATCTTCACCAGAAAGATATGCCCAAAACTCAGAGACCTTCTCTGTCCAGAAACACAGTTACAGTCTAGAAAACTAGTTTCACCAAAACAACTGTGATATCCACAATTTGCATTATGAAGCCATGTGACCTTAGGAGTAAGGTAAACACACATCCTTCTACATATATCCAACTTTGATCAATCTGAATAGTTCTTACAGTGTCTGTACACTTCTTCTAGTCAAGTATCCAGTTTGTCTTCTCCACAGAAATATATGTTGACATCAGTGACAAAACATGAATATCAACAACATGATCAGTAACCAAAAATTATATCATCCAACAATATTCCCCTTTGGCATTGATGGCAACATATGGGAAAATCCATATGCATCAACCCAAAAGTACTCTCTCTCAATACAATCTTCTCAATATCCTCAACACAAATCTCTCAAAATAGTAGGGATTTTCACATAGATTCCTTCCCCCTTTGGCAGCAATGGCAAAGGGTGCCATAACTCATCTGTAGTCTTCTGTAAGGTGTAGATTTTTCAAATATTTATTTCCATCAACCAGGTGCAAGATCACCTAAATGTACTCCATAGTATTCTCCTACGATCACTCCCCCTAAGGATTAGATCCATACATCAAGTCCAGAGAACGATATAGCTCTGAGATCCACTGGACTGATGCACATCTACATCATTTAGTTACCACTGGGAGGGGCCATAACCCCAAGCATGTCTTTGAGATATTCAAAAGCATCTTTTGGAAAAGGTTTAGTAAATATATCTATTATATGTTCCTTGGTGCTAATATACTCCAGTTTAATCTCTTTATCTGCTACCTTCTCCCTCAAGAAATGATACTTCATAGAAATATGTTGAGTCTTTGAATGCATTATAGGATTCTTTGACATATTCACTATGGTAGTGTTATCACAATGGATAACCACTGGTTCTTTGAAAACTATTCCAATGTCCTTCATCATTTGTTTCATCCAAACAAATTGTGTACAGTTTATTGCAACAACAACATACTTTGACTCAATAGTAGATTGAGCAATATAGTTCTACTTCTTACTCAACCAAGAAACCAGTTTTTTTCCAAGGAAAAATGCACCACCACTTGTACTCTTCCTTTCATCCACATTACCTGACCATTCAGCATCAGTATAAGCTTACAAAGTAAAATCTTCTGATTTTTCATACCACAATCCATATTCTACTGTCTCTTTCAATTATCTGAAAATTATTTTTACAGTAGCAAAGTGTGTCTCTTTAGGATCTGCCTGATATCTAGCCACAATTCCAACTGCATTGGTAATATTTGGTCTAGTGTGAGTTAGATATTGTAGACCTCCAATCATCGATCTGTACTTGGTCTATGCAACACTCTAAGTCTCATCATTATTTGTCAATTTGTGTCCAGCCACCATAGGTGTCCCAACAGGTTTACAATCTTCCATTCCAAACTTCTTCAGCATTTCCTTAAGATACTTTGTCTAAGATATAAAAATGTCTTTCTTACTTTGATTAATTTGCAAACCAAGAAAAAATTTCATCTCCCCAATCATTGACATTTCAAACTCATTCTCCATTTCTTTAGTAAATTTCTTACTCATTTTAGCATTGCCTCCAAAAATGATATCATCAACAAAAACTTCTATAATTAAGATTCCATCTTCATCGGTTCTTAAATACAAATTACTATATGCATTACCTTTTATGAAACCAAGACGAAGTAGATATTTGTCCAGTCTTGCATACCATGCCCTTGGTGCTTGTTTCAGTCCATACAATGCCTTCTTCAGTCTGCAAACCATGTTTTCATCATCTGTCAAAGGAAAAGCATCAGGTTTCTCAATGTACACTTATTCTTCTAGATCACCATTCAGGAATGCTGACTTCACATCCATCTGATATACTTTAAAGTATTTATGTGTAGCATAAGTAAGAAATAATCTCCCAGCTTCCAATCTAGCAATAGGAGGAAAATGTTTCTTCATAGTCTATGCCTTCTTATTGTGAGCGACCTTTACATACTAGTCTTGCCTTGTTTCTTACCACTATTCCTTCTTCATCCATTTTGTTTCTAAAAACCCATTTAGTACCAATCACATTTTTATTCTTAGGTCTTGGAACCAATTCCCAAGTATTGTTTTTCTTTATCTGATCAAGTTCTTCTTCCATAGCTTTATTCCAAGATTCATCTCTACATGCTTCATTAGTAGTCTTTGGTTCAACTTGAGAAATCAATAAAATTTCATCTCTAGCTTTATATCTAGTCATCATCCCTTTATTTGCATCACCAATAATTTGATCTTCAGGATGGTTCCTCTTGACATACCTTGGTGTTTTCAATGTCTCAGTAGCTTCAGTCTGTTCTTCTTCAAACTCATTCTTTATCATCAAGAGTTCTTCAGGTTCAGCAGCAACCTCTTTTGTTTCTATTATATGACCACAATCATATATCCTTTCCTGAATCTGAAAATTTTCATCTATCCTCACATTGGAGCTTTCAATTGGCTTTCTCAATCTTAGATTGAAACATTTATATGCTCTACTCTTAGTATAATAACCAAGAAAGATTCCTTCATCACTTCTAGCATCAAACTTGCCTATCTCATCATCTCTCCTAATATAACATTTACTACCAAATATTCTAAAATATTTTAGAGTAGGTGTATGATCAAACCATAATTCATAGGGTGTTTTACTTGTACCTTCTCTAATCTGAATTCTATTCAAGGTGTACACAGCAGTGCCAACTACTGCTTCTCTAGTGAACATGTGACACATTTCCTTCTAGCGACATAGTTCTAGTAGCATCTAATATAGTTTTGTTTCTTCGCTCTGCTATCCCATTCTATTGTGGAGTTCTAGGAGCTGATGTATGCCTGTATATTCCATGCTCTTCACAGTATGAATTGAATAAGTCTGATGTGAATTCTCCACCTCTGTCTAATCTTAAACATTTTATCTTCAAACCAGATTCATTCTCAATTTTTCTTTAAATAACTTGAACTTGTGGAATGCTTTAGATTTATCTCTTAGGTATGTAACCCACATAATTCTGAAAAAATCATCAACAAAAATTATAAAGTACCTTTCACCATAGTATGATCTTGTTCTTGTAGGACCACACAAATCTGTATGCACCAAATCCAACTTCCCTTTTGCTGAATAAGCTTTTCTCTTGAAAGTGCTTCTAGTCTGCTTCCCCATAACACACTCTCTACACATTGTGTTAGATGGCTTCACAATTTTAGGTAGATCTCTTACTGCATTAGTTGTACTTTCCTTCACAATGTTATCAAATTTAACATGACAAAATATTCTATGCCATAACCAACTATCATCAACCTTCGCAATAAAACAAGAAGCTTCAGATGTGTTCAATTCAAATACATTACCTCTGGATTTAGTACCAAACTCTATCAAGTCTCCTGTTTTACTCTTGATAGAACATTTCCCATTAATGAGATTCAATTGATAACCCTTGTCCACTAGCTGTCCAACACTCAACAAATTATGCTTAAGTCCATCAACAAGTAATACATTGTCAGTGTTAGTCTTTCCATCCAAAGAAATAGATCCAATCCAAATAATAAGTTTAGAAGTATTGTCACCAAATCTAACAACACCACCATCATGTCTTTTCAAACTTAAAAACTTGTTTTTATCTCCTGTCATATGATGTGAACAACCACTATCTATAACCCATTGATATTTCTTTTCAACACGAGATACTAAAGCTTTTTCTTCATGCATAGGTTCATCATCCTTAATAGAAATAAATTCAATTTCATCATAATCACCATCATCATCATCAAATATTCCCTCACTAGCATAATAACATTCCTTGTCTTTTGAAAATTTAGACTTGAAAAACATAGGTTTGTGCTTTGGAATTCTCGTAGGACATCTAGATGCAAAATGACCAATCTTGTTACATGAAAAACATTTCAAAGGTAATTTGCCTTCAAATTTACCCTTACCTCTCTCTTCTCTTCTAGAAATCAGTGCCACAACTTCATCTAGATTCCTTTCTTCTTCATGTATTTGTTCTCATTCATCAGCATAGGCTCCAAGTTCTTCTCTTAAATCACTACTGCTTGTGCTTGCATTTCAAGGTAAGATCCTTTTGTTCTTGTGCACGGTCACCTTGAATGCTGACTCAACTTTAGGTAAAGTGTATCAATTTTGTGGCCTCAAATGTAGTTATATTTCCAATCAACATCTCTCTAGTGAAGTTTGGTGTCAAAGTTATGATCTCCTCTATAGCTTGAACTTTGGTTCTATAAGCAGGTGTCAAAGATCTAAGTATTTTCGCAATCACTTCTTCCTCACAATAAGTTCCTCCAGAGTTTCTAATACCAGTAACCACTTCAATAATTCTCTGTCCATATGCTCTAATGTTCTCATCTTCTCTCATCTTTAGTGATTCCATTTTTGTCTTCCAGTTTTGTAACTTCGTCTGCTTAGTAAACTTGTCTCCAATGTATAATGCTTCTAATCTTGTCCAGATCTCATGTGTAGAATCCAATTCCTTTACTTCAGTAAATTATCCTTCTGATAGTGCGCTGATCAAGGATTCCCTTGAAACCATATTACATGAAAATAGATTATTTTCATCTTCAGTGAATTTATCTAATTCATCGTCAGTCGCTACCTTTTCTTTCTTCTTTGTTATCATCCAGTAATCAATTCCTAGACATAGTAGATGTGTTCTCATCTTGTTCTGCTAGTTGTCAAATTTTTTAGGATAAAACTTTGGACTATCCATCCTGTAGTAAGTCATCTTTAGGATCACCTCAAGCTGTTAAACTTTCTCTCTAAGGACCACAAGCTCTGATACCAATTGTTAGGAATAAAATTCCACAAGACAATCGAGAGGAGGGGTCAATAGTAAATTTTACCCTATTTTTCGACGAGGATTAGTCAAATTTTTGACACCCATTGGTCAAACAGACGACCAAAAATGTTGTTGAACTTTTGTCATCGATTATTCGACAGGAAAACCCATCGTCGACATATTGACCTACTTAGTGGTTGAATTATCGATCGAATCTTCGTCGAAAAAATTGCTTGAAGCTGGAAGAATTGCAGATCAAACCTTTTATCTAAGCGACCAACGTTCACCAGAATTGCGACCAAAGCTGGTCAGAATTGACGTCGAACACATAACAGTCTTGTCAAAACATCAAACACAGTGTGTCACTTTTTCGACCAAAGTTCATCGAAATCGACGTCAAACACATAGCATTCTCGTCGAAACTACCAATATTAAAATGTCAAAAAAGTGACCAATACTAATTTTTGGTTAAAATATATATATATATTATTGATGGGTTTGTAACCGATTTCTCTATATTACAGAGATTTTTCAGTGGGCTTGCAAGTATGCTATTAGAGAAAATATCGAGAAGGTGAGTTTCAATTGTGGAAGATTTTGCAAACTAGATTTGGTTATGAATTTCTTAATGCTTTTATTTGAAATAAAGATGACGATGACTTATATATAGGTTGCACATCCACATCCACATCTGATATTAAATTGATTATTATAAAGTCTTGTTATGGAAATCTATTTTATATTAGTCTATATTATTCTGAAGCCTTGTTATAGAAATTTGTTTTATATTAATCCTCAAAATTAGTTAGCGAATCTTCTTCTTTCTTTCTAAATTCATGGATGATTCTATTTTTCTACAGTAAATAGCACACGTAACAGATAAACATGAAATTAGCAGCAAATATCTACCTCTAAATACAACTCAAAATGAATGAATTCTCATTCTATGTCGTGATATCTTTCTTTGTATTTACCTATGAATATTTATTTTTAGTTGATATGAAATTTCTCGTTTTATCTCATACATGCTATCAAGCATTTCATAGAATTATGTGATGAGGAAGCTTACCGAAATATTGAGTTTATGAAACTAAGTATTGATTCATGCCAAATAGGTTCTAGGTTTTATGTTTACTCGAAGACATTTTACTTCATACAAATTTCTTTTGGTAATTTATTGCTTCAGGTGAATATAATTTTAAGAAACTAGGACATAATAC